>JAVJIF010009564.1:0-101983 GCA_038442645.1 Agave tequilana
ATCAACATAAATTTGCACAATTAAAATATCATTATCAACATGCTTAGTAAAAAGAGTTGTGTCTACTTTGCCTTTAACAAAAATCATTTGAAATGAGAAAACTAGAAAGCCTTTCATATCAAGCTCTTGGAGCTTGTTTCAATCCATACAAAGCTTTATCAAGTTTAAAAACAAAATCGGGATGAACATGATCAACAAAACCGGGAGGTTGAGCAACATAAACTTCTTCATTAATAAAACCATTAAAAATGCACTTTTTTACATCCATTTGAAAAAGTTTGAAATTTTTAAAACATGCAAAAGCTAGTGTCATCCGTATGGCTTCAAGCCGTGCTACGGGTGCAAAGGTCTCCTCAATGTCAATTCCTTCAACTTGAGTGTAACCTTGGGCCACTAACCTAGCTTTATTCCTAATGACATTTCCGGACTCATCCATCTTGTTTCTAAAGATCCACTTAGTACCAATTATTGGTCTATCGTGGGGCTTAAGAACAAGGTGCCAAACTTGGTTGCGCTCAAATTGATTGAGTTCCTTTGCATGGCAAGCAACCAATATGGGTCCGTCTCGGCTTCGAGAATGCCCTTGGGTTCAAAATGAGAAATGAAAGCAAAGTTACACATAGGTCATGGAGTTTGGAGCGCGTAGTGACTCCTCTAGATGCAACACCCAAGATGAGCTCCTTCGGATGATTTGTAGCGTATCTCCAAGCTTTAGGAAGCGGTTGAGAGCTTTCCTCCTTATCCTCTTGAACTTCACCAATAGGGTCTAGCTTTTCTTCTTGAGCGGGTGAGTCCTTCAAGGATAGTCTCTCCATGTCTTCACCTAATGGTTCAATCTCTACAACGTTCTCAACAACCACATTAGATTCTTCAAATTTAACATGCATGGATTCTTCAATGGTAAGTGTAGATCTATTAAACACTCTATATGCTTTACTAGTAGAAGAATATCCAACAAAGATAGCTTCATAAGCCTTAGCATCAAATTTACCCAAATTATCCTTAGTATTTAAAACAAAACACTTGCATCCAAAAACTTTGAAATATGCAACATTTGATTTTCTAGAATGATACATTTCAAAAGATGTTTTAGAAGAATTTTTGCATAAATAAATACGATTCGATATATAGCATGCGGTGTTTACGGCCTCGGCCCATAAATATTGAGGGAGGTCATATTCACTTATCATTGTCCTAGTCATCTCTTGAAGTGTTCTATTTTTCCTTTCTACTACTCCATTTTGTTGTGGAGTTCTAGGACAAGACATTTCATGCTTAATTCCCTTTTCATCACAATAAGTCATGAAGAGTTGGTTAACAAACTCACCACCTCTATCACTCCTTATTCTCAAAATCGGAAAACCCTTTTCTTTTTCAACTCTTTTTCGAAAAATCTTAAAATGAGAAAAAGTTTGATCTTTATGTTGCAAAAAGAAAACCCAAGTAAAACGGGAGAAATCATCAACCAAAACAAATGCAAATCTACTTCCATTTAAACTTTTAGTTTTAGTTGGTCCAAAAAGATCCATATGAATTAATTCTAAAGGCCTAGTTGACATGATATCCTTGATTGGTTTAAAGGAACACTTGGTTTGTTTCCTAAGTTGGCACGCACCACAAATGCGGTCTTTCTTAAAATTCAAGCAAGGTATACCCTTCACCAATTCCTTTGAATTAATCCTAGAAATATGGTCAAAAGATGCATGTCCTAGTCTTCTATGCCAAAGCCAAGAATTTTCATCAAAAGCATTCAAGCATTAGTAGAACAATCTAAATTGAGCATGTCAATAATATAAACATTATTATCACGAAAACGGTGAGAATACAAACATCGGATTTAACATCAAAAATCTTGCAAGAAGTATCATCAAAACAACTTTAAGTCCACGATCACAAAGTTGACTAATGCTAAGCAAATTATGTTTTAAACCATCTACTAAAACAACATTCTCAATAATAGGAGATGCACCAATTTGAATGTTACCTATACCGATGATAGTTCCTTTGGAGTCATCCCCGAAGGTGACGGTGCCACCTTCCATGTACCTTGATAGGGTTGTGAAGTTGTTGATGTCCCATGTCATGTGTCTTGAACAACCACTATCAAGGTACCACCGCTCCCTACGTCTTGAAGCTTTGGTGTGTACCTACATCAAACAATTTAAGACTTGATTTTGGTACCCACATTTTCTTGGGTCCTCTAGGGTTAGTGTCATGAACCCAAACAAGATTATTTGTTCTATTTAGTTGATCATAGCAAACTTAGCTAAATGTCCATTTTTACCACAATATGTGCATCTATACACTCTACCATATTTAAAAGCATAGTGAGTGTGTGATTTGTGAGCATGAGAAACTTTAGCATGAGTGGTGTGAGCATGAGAAGTCTTAGCTTGTGAAGTGTTAGCATGTGAAGTGTGCTTTTAGAAAATGTTCTCAAGTTTCTTGGTATTAAAAGCACAATCATTTAAAACTTTTTCAAAATCATTCATTTTTTATTTAAAGGAAGAAATTTCTTTTCATCAATAATAGGAGATTTTGCTTTACAAGAAACTTGTAGGCATTAAATTCTTTTTGTATAGAAATGAGATTAGAAGTAATATTATCCTTTTCTTTAGAAACCATAGCAAGTTCATTCTTAAGAAAAGCAACTTCTTTTTGTAATTTATGCATTCAAGTTTCTTGTTATCATAAGTTTCAGAAAGTTCTACAAAAGCATGCACTAGAACTTCCTTACTTACATCATCATCTTCATCATCAAGGGATTGAGGGGTTACCTTGGGTGTGTTTGCCATGAAACACATATTAGCTTGATCCACCTCCTCTTCGGACTCGCTTTCCGAATCCCACGTAGCTTTGTAAGCTTTCTTTTCCTCCGGCTTCTTTGGCTTGAAGGAGGAAGTCATTTTCTTCTTGAACTCCGGACAATCCGCCATGATATGTCCGGGTTTGCGGCAATTATAGCAAATGATCTCCGCTCCTCTTTGCCTTCGAATTTTCTCCGGAAGTCGAACTTGTTCTTTCGGTACAACCTCTTGACATTCCGCACAAGTAGAGTTAGCTCCTCATCTTCTTCTTCGTCTTCATCGTCATCATTGGTGGATGAAGTCTTGAAGGCTATGGATTTCTTCTTTGAAGTAGTGGCTTCTTCTCTTGCCTTCTTCTCCATCTCATGGGTCTTTAGGTTCCCAATGAGACTAATGAGGTCCATCTCGTCCTTGTCGTTCAACTCCTTCAAGGTGGTGGCCTTGATCTCCCATGATGAAAGAAGAGCCCGAATTACTTTCCGCACCTTTTGATCGTTGGAGATGTCATCACCTAAGGAAGAAAGACCATTAGTGATTTTAGTAAACCTTGTAGCCATACTATCAATAGACTCATCATCAAGCATTTTAAATGACTCATATTGGGACCTCAAGAGATCTATCTCAGCTCTCTTGACTGTGAAGTCCCCTCGTGTGTGACCAATAAGTGTTGCCAAATCTCATAGGCGGATTGGCAATGAATTACCCGTGTAAGGTCATCCTCATTCAAGGCGGTTAATAGGGAGGTTTTGGGCCTTGGAGTTAGCCTCATATAGTTAAAGTCAAGGTCGGTCCAAGTGCTCTCATCACCATCGGGTGCTTCATAGGGTTTGGTCAAGGACTTGGCTACTAAGCTACCCAAAGATTGCAAAAATATAGTCATCCTAACCTTCCAAATTGGGAAATTGAGTCCATCAAATTTAGGTGGGGATTTAATGTTGTCGGCCATGTTTACTAGTGATGAATGAATGAAATGAAAATGTTGATTAGCAAGTTTTAAGGATCTCTCTATGGATGTTAAGCCAAACCTAGAGTCCAAGCTCTGATACCAATTGAAAATCACCTAGAGGGGGGGTGAATAGGTGATAATGCTAATCAAAGGGCAATTTAAAATTTAAAGCTACAACAATCACCAATCAAGAATCACAAGATGAATGCAAGCAATTAAGTATGACAATGAATATGATGAGCAATTAATAAGTGCAAGCAAAGTAGAGTAAGGAGTGTAAGAACAAGAAAAGTAAACCAATCGCAAACACAAGGATATGTTATCGAGGTTCGAGCACCCAGCTCTACTCCCCGCCTTCCCAGAAGGATTCCGACCACTTCCACTATCACAAAGATCTCAAATACAATGGAGTACCCAACTCCTACAATCTCAAGTACAAGTAATTCCTTGGTAGTCAAAAGACCACAAACTCTCTCTTTCAAATATCTCTTCCCTTACAAAGGTCCTTAGAGAATATTGAGTAGGAATGAAGCTCTTGATGTAAGTGAAGAAAAAAAATTAAATCAGAGAGTATTTGAAAACCCTTCAGAAAATCAGTGAGAAATTCAGCACAAAAACCAAGAAACAAGTCTCTTTTGAAAGCCTTAAACTTTTGAATTTTCTAGCAAATAATTGTTGTAACAAATCTCTCCCCAAACACCCCTATTTATAGGAGAGGGCTAGGGTTTAGGGATAAAACATAATACTGATGTTTAGGAGGTAATTAGATCAAAATATATCCTTAAATGAATTTTTAAACACAAAAGACAAAAATAAACAGCTCACTTAAAATCTGCCCGTTACTGTTCAACGGACACATCGGTCGACTGGGCCGGTCGACCGGTAGTTCAAAAATTCGACCGTTATAGGCTAGCGGTCGACCGACCCGGTCGACTGAGAAAACCTGTGAGCAAAAACAATATCTCGCGACCGACCGGGCGACTGGCAGACATGCACACTGATACGTGCATCTGCCAGAACTGCGGTCGACTGGTCCGGTCGACCGGACCAGACTGACACAGACTCGGTCGACTGTCCCGGTCGACCGGATCAGGTCAAAAATCATTTTTGGAAAAGAAAATAAAGAGGATTTTGATTTTAACAAAAATACTTTTGAACAGGGAATAGAATTAAACATAAAGATGTATTTGTAGGCAAAAACTTGTATGCAAAATATTTTGTATAATTTATAAGAAATTATTTGGAATGAGCATGTGCGCAAAACGTGTGTGATAGAGCTTCAAACCTATCCACTATTCTTTAACATACTATAAACTGAAAAACAAATTACATGAAGACTTCTTGAGCTATCTTCAAGTCTTTGAGCCATCCAATGCCTTGCTAGTGCCTTCTCTTCTATGATCCTTCCTTGATGTGCAATTTGCCTTCCTTGCTTTGTGGAACTTAGAAGTTCTTGCAATAGCTAAGCGAATGGTCTCTAACATGGTACAAAACCTGAAACTCATCTTAACAAACTTGTTAGTACCAAATAGCTCATATTTGGTTTGTCATCATCAAAAACCAAAAGACAAATGGAGAGTGTAACCTCTTGGGCCAACATAACTTATCGCGAAGATGTTGATAATGATGATTTTGTGTCTCACGCAATTCAATATAGAAATGACTACATTAAGAGGTATGTATGAATGTATTTGTGCGATTTACCATATTATGCATGTATTTGATAAAATTCTACCGACAATGCGTGTATTTATGTGTTTTCTTTATGTTTAGTATGCTAGGTGATAGGTTTTGGATATGTGATACATGAATATTGATGTCCACATTTTTTTAGGATATGTCGTGATTTTCAGAATTTTTAAACTTTTTATGTAACGTTTGCGTGTATCGCCAGAGTCTAACCGGAGACGCCGACACCGGTCAGTCTCGGTGCCCGCCGAGTCGACAGCTGACATCGTGACTTTGTACCATGTTACTACCTTGATTCTTTCCTTGATTGTAACTGTACCATGAAGTCTTTAACTCTTACCTCTTCTCCCCGGGGCCTTTGGCTGATTACCGCCATAGCTTAGGTTGTCTCGGGCCTTGCCCAAGTGAACTTTTCTCCTTCCTGCAATACTTTGACCCAGTTCAAGTTCCGTTGCAGTCTTTCTTGAAACTCCACCTCGCGATGAGCTCTCTTCTAAGCTTATCATTGAAACTCCACTTTGAACTGAGTTTTCTTCCTTCAGCTTGTATAATCCTTCACACTTCTCTCTTTTCAGGATTACCTTCTCTCCTTGGCTAACAGTGACGACGCATTTTTACACTTGAATTCGACATTATTCTTCGTCGAGCACCCCTATGGATATTAGATTGTACATGCCTTCGAGACATACCAGACCGCCTTCAGAGCATACACTGTCCCTTCTTTGTATGTAACATTACTGCCTCAGTGTCGATGACCTCGCAAGCTGAGCCATTCACTGTCTTGATAGTCCCTTCCTCCTTTACAACTAAAGAGTTGAACATCTCTTTATAAGAAGATACATGAACCTTACTACTAGAATCAAATATCCAGTCTTCACCTTGAGAAGTGTTGTCTTCAACATAGGAAGCCATTACTACTTTGGTGTTCACGCCACTCATTGCTACGTTCACCTCCGTAACTTGCCCCTTCTTCAACCACTCTTGTCGATGCTTGCAGTCATTCTTCCAATGACTTTCTTTGTGACAAAAGGAACACGCTTTCGAAGAGCCCAAACTTTTGTTTCCTTCTCTTCCTTTCCTTCCCATGATCACCAAACGCGATCCTTCCTGCTCATCTTGATTTGGCCTTTTCCTGATATCATTAAATAAGAGAGTCGATGTGACCTCCAAGATGAGAGTTTTACTTACCGTAGAGCATGGTGGTGACAATGTAATCGTATAACTGTGGAAGCGAACTGAGAAGTATCAATACCATGTCCTCCTGTCAATCTTGATATCAACAGCTAGAAAACTCGCTGATGACCTTATGAAAAAAGTTTAGATGCTCCAACACTATTGTCTCTCCGTTATGCGTAGCCTATATAGTTGTTTCTTGAGATCCGCTTATTGAAGAGTTCGAAGAGTCAGGCGAGTCGGAGATGACTCGGTCGAGTCGTCTCCGACTCGGCAAGCGTCGCGACATTACAACGACGCGAAACGGCCTGGGCTCAGACTTTACCGACTCGGTCGAATTGGTCGAGGCTTGATACAAATCGGGTCGACTCGGCCGATTCGACCTAGTCGATATCGGCCGAGTCGAGGCCGAGTCGACCCCGAGTTGGTCTACTATACTGTGAACCCGTGATGATCGGCGAGTTAAAAAGGGGAAAACCCATATTGAGCGAGCTGCCTTTCTCTCTTCCTCCGCCCTCGCTCGTGAGCCCATGTCGCCATCGTCATTCGCCTCTTTCCTCCGCCGGCGAGACCACTGCCGTCGTCGATCTCTTCTTCAGGTAGTTTCTCTTTCTCCTCTCTTTGCCGATCTCACCCTCTCTCTCTTCTAGTCTCTCTCCCTCTGTCTCCCTCTCTATCTCTCTTTGCCGATCTCACCCTCTCTCTATCTCTCTGTCTCTCTCCCGCTCTCCCTCGGTCCCCCCCTCTCTATATATAATATTCAATTTAAGCTAGTTAATTTGGAAGTTAATTTAAATTTAATAATTAAAGTAGTTAATTTAGTAATTTAAGTTAATTTAGTAAATAAAATATAAAGTTAATTATTTTAATAGATATGATCTAGTTAATTTAGCTAATTTAGCAATTTTAGTTGATTTATTTAATTTAGTAAATATAATATAACGTTAATTTAATTAAATTAAAGTAAATATGATCTAGTTAATTTAGTTAATTTAAAATTTGAATTAATTTAATATATCATTTTTTAAATTTCAGAATGGCTCAAAAGCAGCGTGATATTGGATGAGAACTGGTACCCCCGTTGGTGGAAATAGAAAAGGTGAAGTGTAATTATTGTGAGAAACAAGTACATAGTGGTATCAATATATTGAAGCAAATATAAAGCATGTATCCGATCAGGTGGAAGGATGCTTACAAGAACCAAAAGAAGTGTCTCTAATATTGAGACATCTTTCTGAAGAAAGCAAGGAAAGAGCAGCATCATAAAATCTAAAAAAAGAGCGGCTTATGAAAAATTTAAGTGAGGAAGAGTTTTATGATATAGCCGATGAAGATTCTGAAAATGACATTGAAAAATTGGTGGTTTGAAAGAAGTTAAAAGAAGATAATAAAACAAGCTATGAAAGAAAGTCGTGAAATGATTTGGAGATTGGCAGAAGGTCATACAAAAGATATTGGTGGCAGTAGTTCCCAGCCTTCAGGATCAGGGATCAAGTGTGGATCGCGTCAGAGTTTTACCAGTAGAGAGTTGAAATTCCAGCATGCAGTATTGATCCACACGTTCGAAACATAAATCAATCAAAAGCACATCCTCAACCGAGAATGTTAAAAAATTGGAAAAGTCACTTAAAAATTCTTCCTCTACAATGTAATGTCATTTTCAATGCAGCTGATAGTAGTCCTTACTACCAGACAATGATTAATATTATTGCAGAGGCACACCCAAGTGTAAAAGGCCCTACGGGGTACCAGTTTGACAATCTCTATTTGGAGGAGAAAATAAAAGAAGTTGAAGTATATATGCTTCAATTAAAGCAAAATGGTCGCAGTAGTATGGTCGCATGATCATGTGTGATGGCTGGAGTTCCTGGAATAAAAAGCCTATTATCATTTTTATGATTTATTATAATAAAAACATGATCTACCATACTTCTATTGATACTACGAATATCTCGAAAGTTGTCGATTATATATTCTCTCTGATGGACAAAGTTGTTAATAAAGTTGGTGAAGAAAATGTCATACTAAAGTCCAATATTTCCTACTACTTGATATCCTTTTTGATTGATTCAAGAGTTAAAATGCATGAGAAGGTAGTAATATGATATTTTTATGTTCTACAGATTTTTTGAATGATGTTTGCTTTTAAAGTTCTCAATCGGCAAGCAAAGAAATCCTAACCAATTTCAAATATCAATCACAAGCAAACCATCAGTTTAGCTAAATTCAAATAACAAAAAGAGAGAATCATTAGAGATAAAGTAGTTTAAGATTTGAAGAGAGAAAGAAGTTCGTGAGATTCAAAATATTGAGGAGATGAGAATGAAATCCTACCCGAATTTCAAAATTTAGTAAATTCTTAGCAATTGCAGGTTATAAAAAGGGCTCTCACCATAATAAAATAGAGCTAATTTCTGAGATCGTCTCTGCGAATTTCTACTGAGAAGAAGAAGCCGCACACGAAGTCATCAGGCTATCTCTTTATCTCTCATTTTGTATTCTCATCTTTATAATGACTTGATTATATTTTAATAAAGATGAAGACTTTCTTTAACATGAGCATCTAGATTTTATTCTTCAGTTTGATGATATCTTTGTGAAGTAGCTATATTTAATGAAAGCACTTTATTTTATTGATGTGTTTGGCTTAGATCCAAGACAGACTGTCTATAGGATTTATTTATGAGATAGTTTATACCTGAGACTAAGTTTTCCCAACAATTTTATCTATTGCTTTATTATTATCGAAATACTTTACGCCTATTAATACTTTTAGAATATGATGAGTAGATAGGGTATGTCTACATAAATAAAGTAATCTGCATGATTTAGAATTCCAAACCATGAACCTTAAATTTGATTTTAAACTCAAAAATCGTTTAAAATTGTGATCTCTTGAAAGGTTGAATATTTACTTAGATTGGCCTAGGATGAAAATTTTTAAATGTTTACTCAATAAAAGAAAATATAAAAAAGATATTCTTTCATCATCTTTAATGAAGAATTTCAACACAAATCTCCCCGAGGATTCGACTTGGTCTTATTGTTTTACTCGCTTTAGTAGTTTAGATTCAATTGTGAATTTGCATCGATTTGCAAATTTAATGACAATTGTTTTCAACCGATCAAATTTTGGCGTCGTTGCTAAGGAGAATTGTTGCTTGTTTTTCTTTATTAAAGATAGAAACTAATTTTTCTTTTCTCTTCTTAGGATGTCTGCTGAAGACATTAAACTTAGTGCTTGTTGGGAGGCAACCCAATTTTGTTGAATATTTTAAAGTTTTGGTCTAACATGTGTGCCAATGCAAATTCACAGTTATGTTCATTTCAAATTTGGGAGAATATCTCAACACATTTTATCACTCGTGCTGTAAATCTGGTATACTCGCTCCACTCTCCTTACCTTTGTTTTTAATTAAAATATTGATGATAATGTTTGATTTAGGTTTGGGGGTGTGAGTAGAATTTATAATTGTTGAAATATGCCAGAGACTGCGCTACACTTAGGTATCAGGGTGAATTTTTATTAAACGGGAACTAGCTTTCTATCAGAGAGTTCGTTACACTTAGGTATCGGGACGAATTTTTATCTAACGAAATTAGCTTTTAATCAAAGTATTCACTTAAGGTATCAAGACGAATACTAATTTAAAGGACCTAGCTTTCTATTGGAGAGAATTTCTATGGCCGAGGATTAGGAGGCAATTATGGTCAAAGTAAAACCATTGCATTTGTTGAGAGGTATTCCTGGCCTAAGGAGAAATGTGATTTAATTTATTAAGTGGTAAAAGAATTGTCAATTATTCAAAGAAACATTACGAAACACAGTTTTGTATTCCCTGTTGACAATTCCTAGAAAAGCTTAGAAGATGTTTTCATGGATTTAAGTTTTATTTGCCTAAGTAGCCAGGAACATTTGACTCAGTGTTTATGGTAGTTGATAGGCTCATCCAAAGGGCTCGACGGCTTATTTAACACATATAAAATTACTAGGATCTTGAGTCAGATATTGAGCACACAACAGCGTATGTACTCACTTGCTTTTACCATATACTACTAATAGATAGTACAAAGCTCTCTTTATCATATACTGATAATAAATAGTACAAGGCTCTATTGCCTGGTTTTAGTTTTAAATTTTTTTTGAGTCTCTAGTTACTAGTATAGTTCTTGTCCTTCCTTTATGTCTTCTTTTTTATTATTTTTTTTTTTTTTGACTGACATATGCCACAAATCTATACAAAATGCCTGTGAGAGCTTGGTGGTGGTTTTATGATGCAGAACCGAGCTTGAATAGAAGCATCTCCAGAAACCAACACCAATCTCTGATTCCTGTTGGCTGCCCTTCCTACTTGCGTCATCAATAGGCTTCATCAACAGAATAACTTAGATGATAATATATAAACCATGGTTTCAAAAGTGGCAATATCATAACGGTTTTAACTCTGTAATATCATCCGATATCAGGGCCAATATTGCTGATATAGCTGATATTTCCATATTAATGGCTGATATTAACGATATTGATACTAAAAACTACTTACTGGCGGTGCTAATATCGATAGAGAGATTTTAGACCATGATTTAAACTCCGACAAAAACATTCTATTAACTAGGTCTAGTGTCTCATCACCAATGCCTTCAGTCTTCTGACTTCTTAATCCTTTATGTACACTGATAAGCAAGCATAAAGCTTTACGGACAACAATGAATCATATTACGAATGTGATACAACAAGACCAATTATAGGCATTTCCACATAATAATGATGTCAAAAAATGTATCAATTATGATTGACAAAACCTTTATCTGAAGTCAAAGGTGTTGTATTCTAATCACTGTTACGGGACCTTTGCTCTTAGCAAATTTGTTTGTGTACAAAGATTCCGTTTTATAGCTGTATAAAATCAAAACCATAAACCATAGTACAAGCATTATTTAATTGTCTATAGGTATCAGTTCAAAACGAGCACTGAATTATTATTTTACTTAGCTTAAAGCTATAGGTGGTAGAAAATAAAGGTCCAATAAATCCTAGAGAGTAAAAAGATATAGATTCGGCAGAAGAACTAAATAGGACGATAATGTTAAGGGTTAATGCATCAGATCATTAGAGAAGGTTGAAAACTTGAAAACTAAATTTGGCTTGAAGTCTTGGTACGACTGTGGTCAGATAGTCCAGCTCAGGTGACCAGGTCAATGTTTTAACTTGGTTTTGATGTGCTTTGAAGCACACTTCTGGTATTTCACCGAGTAGTTTATGGGATAAAGCTCAAACATATGAAGCTTATGCTATCTGGAACAAAGTTTGCACTTTTATAATTTGAACTTTGTGCTTGGAAAAGACAATTAGTACAAATTCTTAGCTATCTTTAACTCTTCAATAATTAGAGGTGTTGTAGCCACTTACAATTGCACCTCCAAAGTTTACATGTAAAACTGTTATCCTCTATATTTTTTTTCTTTAAGCATGGCGACATCTATCATTATCACATCACTGAATGGGGACGGTAAACCCAAATTCCAACCACGTTTACCGACAACAATCCCTCTCTCATGTCTCATATCCTTAGCATTTTACCCTCCCATTTGCTCACTACTCATCCTCTTTTTCACCTCTCTACTTCACCACTTTTAAACATATAACTCCTTAACAACTGCAAGCTCCTACTCTCTTCCAACAATCTCATTTATACCTACTTTCTCACTTTCTTTCTTCTCGAAGTTTGTTGTTGATCAGATGTTTTTAACATGAGTAGTTTCAATTGCTTAGGCTTTAAGGACAAAGAGACTTTTATGTACAGGACAGAAAAGTATTGTTACTGTTTAATCACTTGATTATGTTTACAAATGTATTTATATTCATAAATTGTATTCTATAAGCGTATTCCATTGTAAACTTATATAAATTATTATTTAATTGATTAGAATAACTTTTCCAGATACTATATGAGATTGATTCCTTGATAACTATACTGAAGGGTGAGCCATGAGAAAAGATCTCCAGCAATCTCCAAATATGTTACACTGCTGAAACCAGTAAACTGCCAGTGGTCTCTTCAGTATCCAAATTAAATATTGAGTCATGTTCAGGCTTGAATATCGTAATTAAGCTGACTCCTGCCCAACACCGCTGTTGGGTCAAGCAGCTCCAAAATCAGTTTGAGAGCATATTGTGTTGGGTCGGGTTGATATCAACCTGAACCATTTATGTTACCATTACTAAACGGAATCAGCAACTACAGCAAAACTTATGATAAGCATAATTAATTAATTAATTGTGAATTCACTAAAAGGCCCTGCCAATTGTGCGCCATTACTTAAGTACTTGATTCTACTGCACAACCCATCACCTTATTCTGTACAACCTTAGAAAGGAAATGTTGCACCGATAAAATATAGCTTGTTTTCTATTTGATTCAAAACCATTACATGTTTCTAGCCAAGAATGCTTTTTCTTTTTGTTGACCTCATGAAGCAAAAGAAAACATTGTTTAGGGTTTCCATTTCCACGTTTTCAAGTTTATAAAATAACATATTCGTGAACAACTCCAAACTTTCTATACAGCAAAGACACCCCAAGACAATCAAAAGTGAAGGAAAAATATAACCTCCATACCACAAACCATTTAACGAAATCCAAAATTAAACAAAAAGCGCAGTAGATTTATTTCTCAAATATTCTAGAAGCATAATCAATTTTTTAGTTGGAAACTCTAAGCCAATTATAAACTATGTTAATTGGACGTCCTTGAAGAAATATCACCATCTTTTAATAAAACTGAACCACCCCCCTCCGTATTATGCATTACTCTGGGTCAATTTCATCCCTTTGCAAATTACTAATGAAGTTTTGATTTGACAAGGCAATTCACCATCCCATTGAAACCCTTTGAAGGTTTGAGCATTCGACACTCCATGGCAAGGTTCGAAGTATCGGCCGAGTCATCTCTGACTCGGCAAGCGTCGCGACGAGATCGAGACGCCCTAGGCTTCGATTTTTGACCGACTTGGGACTGACTCGGCCTTGACTCGATCGAATCAACCAAGTCCCGATATGAATCAGGTTGACTCGACCAATTCGACCAAGTCGACGCCGAGTCGGTCAAGGCCACTGTGAACTTGTGATTTGGCGTGTTAAAAGAAAAAAAATAGATCTGACCGTCGTGAGCCGTCGTCGTCGCCCTCAAGCCCTCGTTGTCGCCCTCGTTGTCGCCAGCGAGACCGCTGCCGTTGACACTTCTTCGTCAGGTTACTCTCCCTCTCCCCTGTTTTCCGATCTCTCTCTCTCTCTCCCTCTCTCCCGAGCTCTTTCTGTCTCTGTCACACTCCCCCCTCTCTCCCAATCTCTCTCTGTCTCTCTCCATAGCTCTCTTTCTCTCTGTCTCATTCCCTCTCTCTCCCGATCTCTCTTTCTCTCTCTGTGTCTCACTCCCTCTCTCCCGATCTCTCTCTCTCTCTGTTGCACTCCCCCTCTCATGATCTCTCCCCTTCTCCCAATCTCTCTTTATCTCTCTGGCTCACTCCTCTCCCTATCTCTTTTCTCTCTCCCCCTCTATCTCCCTCTCTCCCCCTCTCTTCCGCTCCCTGATCTATCTCTCTCTCTGTCCCACTCCCCCTCTCCCGATCTCTTTTCCTCTCTCCCCCTCTCTCTGTTTTAATAGATCTTGTTTTAAAATTTAATTAGATATTGTTTTAACTTAATAGATATTCTTTTAAATAGCTCTTGTTTTTTAAATTTAATTTATAGATCTAGTTTTAAATAGATCTGATTTTTAAATTTAATAGATATAATTTAATTTAGTTTGATTTAGGTATAGATATGAGAGACAGACTTATAGTTTGATTTAAGTAATTTTTAAATAGATCTCTCTAATTTTTAAAGAAATTGATCCTTACATGTTCTCATCGAAATAGAAAACAATCAAAAGCCTGTTCTTATCGAAGAGTGTTAAGAAAGTTGAAAAAATCATTTCAAAGTTCTTCCTCTTAAATGAAGGTATTCGTCGTAGTGAAGAAAGTAGAGGTGTAAGAGAAGCATATGACGATGATGGTAAAGATGAAAGAATTTTATCTAGTTATAGTAGTGATGATGATGAAAATGGTGATGATGTTGATGATGACGACGGTAATGGTAGTAATAGTGATGATGGTGATGATGACAATAATAAGAGCAACACCGGTGCTTATGGAGGGACTTATAGTGTTGGTGAAAGCCAATGAGGTGGTGCTATGTCGACGAATCCAAATTATTATGCTACATAAGATCCAACTTCTAGCGATGATTATTTGAGTAGACATGATAATTACCCATAGGGTTATCGAAGTCTGGAAAGTCATATGTAGGGTTTGAGTTTAACATCAGGCCAGCAACTCAAGAGATCTGCGAGTACTAGTGTCAATTTCTCTACTTATCGCAGGGATAATTACGATGATGATTTTGTGCCTCATCACAATTTAATGTGAAAATAACTACATTAGCAGGTATTTATGAATTTATTTTGTGAAATTTACTATATTATGTATGTATTTTGATATGTTTCTATAAACGACGTGTATATTTATATTTTCTCTTTATGTTTAGTGTGCTAGGTGATATGTTTTAAACATGTGATACATAAATATTGATGTCTATTTTTTTTTTTAAGATTTATCGTGATTTTTTCAGAATTTTTTGAGTTTTCTATGTAGCGTTTAATGTGTATCGCCCCAGAACGATCTGAGGCGCCGCGACCAATGTGTCTCAGTGCCCGCCGAGTTTTCACCAAGACCATGACTTTGAATCATGCTCCACGATATATATTTTCTAATTAATCAATGTCGATGAACAAAAATCGTAATTTAATTTTCATGTAATCCCATAAATCAAATTACAATTTACCATGTTCACATGAGAATAAGAAGATTCTCATTTCAAAAGATCCAGGCATGAGATTGGCTTATATCTAACCAGATGCAAGCTTAAATCCTTGAATTTCATCATATTGGTGCAAATTAGGCCACTCAGTGACCAAGTAATTGGCTGAAAGAGATGGAGTTCTCCCTTCTTAATTTCTTTGTCAAGTATCCACATTAAGGCATCTTAAATAGCACACCAATATAAGTTGAGACCTTTTACTACCTAAACTTGAATTGATTTGCTTAAACAATCCGCCACATCAAAGACCAGATTTTTTTCCTCTTGTTTTTTTTTTTTAACCAAATCTACTTCGTACCAATCAGATAAAAGATTTTATTCTCTTCTTCAGTTGTTTGGGCATCTTATAAAGTAATTGCTAAGATACTTAAACAGCTCAGTCATTATAATATATGGAAAATTTGAGAGTTCCTCCATTTGCAGGGCAATTCGTAATCAATCTAACACCAAGATTAACAAATCATGGTGAAATGAACTGTGAAAAGATTCTTCTTGTTGTTCTTTATTTACATTAATTCTTTATTACGTGCTTGGACAAGCCATTTGACCGCGAACAAATTGACCAAATAATAAATAGCGAAAATACTATTTAAGTTAAAAAAAAAAAATGAGACCTTTTACTGAATTCTCAACTAATCTCTACCCTAGTTCCAGAAAGTTCCAACGAATTCGAATTTGCCCAAACACTGTTTGAATTTGGGGAAAAAGATAATCACAGTCTTTGTTAGAGAAAATTGTATGATGAAATAAGGAAAATTATCATCAAGTTTAAAATTAAATGGAAGAAATTGAGGGTTACTGACCGGTGATGAGAACGTGGGAGCTGCAGTGCTTGCAGTAGTAGACGAACAGATCGGATTGGAGTCCATCGGGCGCCGCATCCTCACTGGAGTACGTGTGCGTTGTCCGCTTCGGCATCCTCCGCCTCCGCCTCCGCCTCCTCTCGACGTCGACGACGATTAGAAGAAGAATGACAGGTGCGAATTTCTTCTGAGCTGCTGTAACAATAGGCTTTTATGTAAGAGATGAGAAGTATAAACAGAGATAAAACAGATAATAATATAAGCTAATAGAAACAGAGAAGATAACACATCAGTATTTAATATAGTTCAGTCAATGTGACCTAGAGAAGATAGTAAGAGAAATCTACTAATCAAAAGGGAGAATATAAGAGATTACAACTCTAATCTTACTCACTCAAACTCAATGAGACCCAACTCACTAGAGCTTAATAAAAGGATGATAAATGACAAGAGGAAGGAAAGGATAATATAATATTTAGCAACTCTCTCTCTTTCTCACTCCCTTGCCTTGAAGTTTCATGCAATGTGATGCCTATTTATAAGCAAAACTTCTAAACCCCTTAATCACTTCACCACACACATACATCAAAATCATAGGGTAGCCCAAGTGATTTCATTATGGTGGCTAAGCTCTTCATATGGCTATGATCTTCATAGGGTGGTGATTGATGACTTTTAGTGTGGCTAAAGATTTCATATGGTGGTATGATCTTCATAGGGTGGCTATTGATGACTTTTAGGGTGGCTAGAGATTTCATAGGGCGGCTATTGATTTTGAGAAAAAGTTTAAGAGGATGGTTTGGTTATTCATTTAAAGACATATCAATAAATCTCCACCTTCTCTTGAATGAATAACAAATCTCTCCACCTTATCTTGAACTGTATCAAGTATTCTTTGGATTCTTTCTGTCTTCTCTAGTCTCGACGGGCTCAACCTTCACCACTTTGAACACCAAGCAATTCGAGACAGTACTCGAACTTGCGCGAAGGTACGAGCTTTGTCATCATATCTGCTAGATTATCTGCAGTACCAATTTTCTTAACTTTGATGGCTTCAATTTCTCGAATAAAATGATACTTGACATCAATGTGTTTGGTTCTCTCATGATACATCTGGTGCTTCGTCAGATGTATAGCACTCTGGCTGTCACAAAACACCGTAGTTACTCCTTGGTGTAAGCCGAGATCTTCAACCAAGCCTCTTAACCAAATAGCTTCTTTCACTGCCTCTGTAACTGTCATATACTCTACCTCCGTAGTAGACAAAATAACTATCAACTGTAAAGTCGCCTTCCAACTAATGGCGCTATCTGAAAGAGTAAAAGCATAACCTGTCAGAGATCTTCTTCTCTCCAAATCGCCCGCAAAATCTGAATCCGAATATCCAGCAATTTTGCAATCAGAATTAGTTCCCCTGTCAAAACACAGACCAATATTAGTAGATCCTTTTAAATATCACAAAATCCATTTCACTGCCTGCCAATGGTCTTTTCCTGGCATGTCTATATATCGACTTACGACACTGACTACATGTGAAGTGTCCGGTCGAGTGCACACCATAGCATACATAATGCTTCCAACTGCACTGGCATAGGGAAAATGAGACATGTACTTCTTCTCTTTATCAGTTTGAGGAGACAAATCTGCTGAAAGTCGAAAATGAGTACCAAGTGGAGTTTTCACAGGTTTGGCATCAAGCATGTCAAATCTCTCCAACACCTTCTCGATGTATTTCTTCTGAGATAGGAACAATTTTCCTTTTTACCATTTCTGTGAATTTCCACTACCAAAATCTTCTTCGCTGCTTCCAAATATTTCATCTCAAACTGTAACGCCCCGATCCGGCGGGTACGGAGACGTTACTGCAACGTATATACGCAGGTCCGAAATACCCTCACGTATATACGCTAAGCATCAGTACAGGCAAGAATCAGAGTACGGAAGCAAGTGGTGCATTATACATTCCAACACATGAGTACAATTACAAAGTTATCACCAGAGGTGATCTAATATTACATGAATATTACATCACTGATATGCGCAATTACGAGATTACAAAGATATGTACATGTATGAACAGTACAAAGACAGGCTCAGAGTCATAACAAGAAAACTCTAGAGCCGCACATGGGGGGCCTGGAAGGATGGGGCTCTGGACGGTCTGCTGGAGATCCACGCTACCGCTGCGCCACTCTGATCAACAACTGGGGGAAATTCACACGCTCCAAGCTCCATGACCTGGACATGAGAATCCAGGGGAGTCAGATGGAACTCCCCAGGCGAGTGGTGATACAAAAGCCAGATGGCGTGCTGAGATAAGTACAAGTGTATCGATAAAACCGAATCATAATCATGCATTGAAAACCGTGTCGTGAGCAGAAGCATGTAAGCAAGTAGATGCTAGACAGGAAGTACTCAGGGTATGATAAGGGAAGAACAAGAGACTGGAAGAATAGAACACGAGTGGTAGAACAGGATGCAAGCAGGCATAATATAGTAATCATAAAACCGGAAATCCGAAGTAAAGTCCGATACAGGCGAATTCGATTGTACAGGTTTAGGTCACGGCTCCATGAGATTAGTACCTCGAAGGAATAATCCAAATAAGGAAACCCTCATCTATATACCTTTACCTCATGTTACCGTAATCCAAGCGCGTACAACCTGAGTTACAGAACAGCACAACAAATGGTCATAACAGGAATACATAACAGGCATAACAGGAATCATAACAAGCATAACGGGAGTTCATAACAGGCATAACAGGATACGTAGTTGGCATCTTTTATTATTATTACTCGTCTGACCCATATATCTAGGTATGTGTCCTGGTGTACATCTCAACACACATACATCCATATATAAGCAAGCCGAGGTTGTTAATGGAAGCTGATGAAGGACTGATAGCTCTTCTTATAGTAGTTCCCGTACGCCCGGGACCAGCCTGGGGGCCTTAAATCCCCCTAACACGTATCTTCTGAGGGCCTGAAATCCCTCTAACACGAATCGTCAATATTTTATTCCATTACTATAAGCAAGGCATCATACGGCATTCATCACTTCCTCCCATTCTCCGTGCAAGTTATCCTTTTTATGGCTTATCAATATTATCAGATTACGGGAATAACTGGTCATAACAGGAGATGGCCCTACAGATTCAAGAGGTGGCCCCCACAGATTCAAGAGGTGGCCCCCACCACGTATGTGATGTGGCACTTTGTTCCATGTGGCACTTTGCTCTGAGGGGGATGGATTCTAGAGGTGGCCCCCACCACGTGAGTGGTGTGGCACTTTGTTCCATGTGGCACTTAGTTCCATTCAGGATAACAGGTCACTGTATGCAATACAGGATAACAAGGCAGGATTCCCGTAAACGTGATAATCACAAGGTCAAGTATATCATGCTGGGTGTCAAGTGATAGCATGACAGGAGGGTGACATTTGGCAGGTGACAAGACATGTCAAGAGATTGATATTAGTCCGGTGGCAAGTCATGTCATAACAAGGAGTCTTGCCAAGTAGTAGCATGCCAGGTGTTAGATGATAACACATCAGTTGTCAGGTAATGCAACAGGTATTACATAGTAACATGTAAATGACAGGTATGGCATGTCAAGTGTTAACATATCAGGTAAATACATGGCATGTGATAAAGTAGTAGCTGAGCACAACCAAGCGGAGCTGAGTAAGCTGGTAGTACAGACAGCAACCAGTATTTAACACTGGAGCGTCTGGCATGATTACTGGGACAACTCGGCTTAAGGTGCGAGTAGGAATCCGGCAGCATCTCGCCTAGACGAATCTAGTGGTAAAGCGCTGAACGCTGATCATGATAACCAGGCGGAGCTGAAAGACCTGACAGTCCCAATCACTTCCCTTTCGAGATAGTGAGTGACTGGAGGCTGAACTGAGAAACCTGATGGTCCCAATCACCTCTCTTTCAAGATAGTGAGTGACCGGAGGCTGAGGGTCCGATTGCGCTCGGGGTTGAAGCGCACTCTCGGTGGCTACTAGCCATCCCAGGAGTGGGCAGAAACCCAGAGTCCAATCGACCACGAAGGGTTGGCCACGCATGTTATAAAGCAGCAAGTATATCTCAGGCATGGTATATGTACAAGAATTAAACTACCCTAATACAAGCATTCGTCACAGAGCAATACATGTCCAGTCATTGGCACTCGGCCATACACCAATACAGGGACTCAGCCCAATACGAAATACATATGGAATAAAATACATGGAGGCGAGAGCGAGAACACTCGCTGAAATGGGAAAGTCAAGAAGAAAGCAAGAACACTCGCCTAAATCACCGGAATGCTGAAAAGTCCGAAATCCGTGGAACTCGCGCACGCGGTTTTTGAGAGTGAGACGCAGGGTCGTAGACGCGGGAGTCTCAGACGCGGGGTTCGCGTCGCAAGAATGGCAGATGCGGAAATAGCAGACGCAGGAATTACAGACGCGGGGTTCGCGTCGCAAGAATGGTAGACGCGGAAATAGCAAACGTGGGAGTAGCAAACGCGGGAATAGCAGACGCGGGGTTCGCGTCGCATAGATGCCATAAACGCGAGGTCTGCGTTCAAGGCAGGACGCGAGGAGAACGCGGACGCGGACGTAAGTTCTGCGTCGCGTTAACACATGAAGAACACAGACGCGGGAATAGGCTCCGCGTCATATCAATACAGGAACGCGGGGATTGCGTTCAGGAATTGCCTAGACGCGGGGTTGAGATCCGCGTCAGGAAACAAACAGAGAGGAGGGAAAGTGATTTCTTGGTGGTGGTGATGTTTGGTGTTTGTCGTTGCAATTGTCACCGGAATGATTACCGAAATAACCTTGAACGATTACCGGAATAATCATCGGAGAGTTGCAATTATCACCGGAATGATTACCGGAATAATCGTAAATGATTACCGGAATAATCACCGGAGCCGGAATGATCACCGGAATAATCGTGAACGATTACCGGAATGATCACCGGAAATGAAAAGAAGCTCGGCCCCAATCCAAAAGGAGTGGCCGGCCCTTGATGTGATGATGGGGTGGTGGTTTTGTGAAGAGGTTTTGATGGTGGTGGTATTTTGGAGAAGGTAAGGAGAAGGTGGAGGTTTTGGTGGAGATGTTGAAGTTTGTGGTGTTTAAATGGAGATGGAGGAGGAAGAAGATGAAGGTAAGGAGTTGAAGAAGTTGTAGTGGTAGTTGTTGTGGTGGAGATGAAGGAGGAGTTGGTGGTGGTTAAGGCTTTGGTGAAGGTGAAGAGAAAAATGAAGTGGAATGAAGAAGGAAAGGTTTATATAGGATTTGGATTTGTGAAGGTGATGTAAAAATGGAAAAGAGAGGGTTTATTGTAAAATGGTGGGGTGAGGTGTTTCCCTTGGCCACTCTTGGCCGGCCATGGAGATGGAGAGAGGTTGGATATTTTGGAGAAGATATTTTTGGAGGGAAAGATATTTTTGGTGGAAGGTTGGAGAAGATAATGGAAGAATGGAGAATTTGGTGGAAAGAAAAGGAAGGAAAGAAAAAGGAAAAGGAAAAGAAAATGAAAAAGGGAAGATATTTTCTTAGAAGAAAAATTGAAAATAATTAGAGTGGCGGATTCCCGGGATTCAGTTGCGGATGCGGAAAACTTTTGGAAAAATACCGAAATCGTCTCGAAATCAAGTATCTCGGAACGACCCGCAAAAATTCTCAAAAATCAAGAATATTATTTTAAGAATCATGGTGAAATTTGTTTCAAGAAATTCTTTATAGTTTTTAAATTAAAAATCCTGGAATCGGCCGCCAATATCGGTCGACACCAAATCTGGCGGAAATCTGATAATTTCTGAAAATGCCCAAAAAATGAATTAAGATAGTAAATATTATTCTAAGTAAATATGTGAAAGCGGTTTCTCAAAATTTGACTCCATTTGTAAATTAAAAATCCAGAAGTCGGTCAGCGGTGCAGGTCGACACTGGTTTTGAAGATTTTCCATTTAATTCAGGAAAATTCCAGAAAATCATAGAAAATCTAAAATATTAGAAAATAATGTTTGAAACTGAAATCGGTTAAATCTGAATACCGGAAAGACCAAATTGAGTAATACACTAGGATCGGGTCCCCAGTTCAGAGAAGGGCAGACTCTGAGTCCACGAATCCGGATCCAAGACAAAACGATCATATAAATAATTCATAATACAAAATAAATACAGGAAGTAAATCGAAAAATACGATCGAAAATCTGAATACGCAACTAAGTACGTATTCCGGGAGCGGGGTGTTACACAAACTCTTATTTGAGTTGAGCTTTCAACTTATCAGCTTCAGACATGTTTTTAGCTGCAATCAACATGCCATCAACATATAAAAGCAAATATACAAAAGAACCATCATTAAGCTTTCGATGATAAACACAACTATCATATTTACTCCTAAAGTAACCATGCTCAATCATGAAAGTATCAAACCTCAAATACCATTGCCTAGGTGACTGCTTCAAACCATAAAGAGATTTCTTTAACCTGCACACATGGTCTTCTTTGCCTTTAATAACGAATCCTTCTGGTTGATGCATAAAAATTTGCTCTTCAAGCTCGCCATGAAGAAAGGTTGTTTTCACATCAAGTTGCTCGAGCTGTAAATCGAACCAAGCAACCATGGCTAGCAACACGCGAATAGAGGTGTGCTTGACAACTGGAGAGAATGCTTCATTAAAGTCGACACCCTCTGTTTGACTGTAGCCTTTGGCTACCAAGCGTACTTTGTATCTTATAGACTCAGCACCAGAAATTTCTTCTTTCTTCTTAAAGACCGATTTGCAGCCAATAATTTTTGTCCCCTGGGCGGCTTCACTAACTCCCATGTTTGGTTCTTGTGAAGAGATTCCATCTCTTCAGTCATAGCAACAGTCCATTCTGCAGCTTCATCAGAACTGATAGCCTCATTGTAGGTGGAAAGCTATAGAATCTCAATAGATTCTGTCATACTTAGAGCATAAGTGACCATATATGCATAGGCGTATCGCTTAGGTGGACGGATCTGCCTTCTTGCTCTCCTAGTGGCAATACTGTACTGTTGCTCTTATAGTGTATCATCACCCGAAGTTGAACCTTGAACATCATTGACTGGTTCAACGTGAGTGCTCTCCTGCACTCCTTCTGTAACTTTACTCTCAAGCTCCACTTGCTTGCTTGCATCCTCTTCTGAACCTGTAATATCATCAACAAACTCCTTTCTCGGTTGAAGCATGTAATTTTCATCAAAAGTAATATCCCTACTAATAACAAATTTAGGTGACTTAGGATCAGGACACCACAACCTGTATCCCTTCACCCCAGTAGCATAAACCAAGAAATATACCTTTCTTTGCCCTAGGTTCAAGCTAACCATCATTTATATGAAAATAAGCAGGGCAACCAAATACTCGTAAATGAGAGTAATTAGCAGGGGTACCACACCATACCTCTTCAGGAGTCTTAAAATCAATAGCTGTAGAGGGAGACCGATTTACCAAATAGCAAGCTGTATTTACTGCCTCCGCCTAAAAACATTTTGACAAACCAGCATTAGAGAGCATACACCGAGCTCTCTCCAACAGCGTGTTGTTCATCTTTTCTGTAACTCAATTCTGTTTTGATGTGTACCGCACTGTACGATGCTGCACAATTCCTTTATTTTTGCAGAATTGATCAAACTCCATGGAACAGAACTCAATTCCATTGTCGATCCTGAGGCGCTTCACCTTCTTTCCTGTTTGCTTTTCGATCATAACCTTCCACTGCTTGAAGGTGACAAACACATCGCTCTTATGCTTGAGAGGATACACCCAAACTTTTCTGGAATAATCATCAATTAAAGTTAGAAGATAACTAGCTCGACCTTTCGATGGAACCTGATGTAGACTGTCCAAAAATTACAGAGGATAAGTCATCAGAAAGCAAAAACGCAAGGCTAAACCATAGCCATACCCGCTGCATCAAGACGCTGAAGTTGAAACTCGCGTCTTAACATTACCACAATAACCAAGACGCAGAGCTTGAAGGCCGCGTCTCAACATTACAGCAGAACCAAGACGCAGAGCTTGAAGGCTGCGTCTCAGCATCACAGCAGAACCAAGACGCAGAGTTTGAAAGACGCGTCTCAGCATCAAGACAGTACCAAGACGCAGAGGGTCGAAACCCGCGTCTCTATTTCACCGCAATGACCAAGACGCAGAGCCCGAAGCCCGCGTCTCACAGAAAGCTTAACGCAGAATTTGAAGCTCACATTTCAACCAAATGCAAAGCTCACTCAAACGTTACCTCAATGGCTAAACGCGAGACTCGAAGCCCGCGTTTCAATTACAGAGGAATCTCGCGTCTCTGTTATAACTGTCCTCATTACTGGGTCAATCACTGTCCACGTAATGAGGAAGTTAACCCCCATTGTAATACCCCGTTTCCAGATTACGTACTTAGTTGCGTATTCAGCTTTTCGATTGTATTTTTCGATTTACTTCCTGTATTTGACCGATTTCACTTTCAAATATCATTTTCCAATATACTAGATTTTCTAGGATTTTCTGGATTTTTCCTGAATTAAAATGAATTTCTTCAAAACCGGTGTCGACCAGTGTCGCTGATCGATTCCTGGAATTTTAATTCTCAAACAGTTAGGAATTTCTAGATGGTCCTTTAGACTTTATTTCTTAGAATCATATTCCCTACTTAAATACTTTTTCTGAGAATTTTATAAATTTATGAAAACTCCAACGGAGTCGGTAGATAACTGATTCCGGGATTTTTAGTTTTAAAACTATAAAGTATTTCTTAAAAAAGATTTCACTATTAGTCTTCATATATTATTCTTGATTTCTGGTAAAATTTTCAGGTCATTCCGAGATACTTGAATTTCGGACATTTTTTTCAATAATCCCAAAATTTCACAATTTCCACCTCATTTCCCACTCACTTTCCATCTAATCCCACTCATTCTCTCTCTCTCCCATAGCCGGCCAAGTGGCCAGGTGAGGGACACCTCACCCCCTCTCTTTTTGCAAAAACCCCCATCACTTCCATCTTAATCTCACTCCATTCACAAAATCCCCATCTTATATATATCTTTTCATTTGCAATTTACCCTTTTTCTCCTTCACTTCAAGCAAAAGAGAAAACTTTCTCCCAAACCCTCTTCTTCTCAACCTGAACCCTAGCTCCAAGAACACCCCCAAGCTCTTCACCTCCAGCTCAAGCTACTACTTTGGAGCTTGGATCGTAGCTCTCTTCGTCGTCAAGGATCGCTTGGGAGCTATTCGTCAACTACACTCTTCCCGGACTCGTAGAGCCTCAATCAAACGGTTCCAAGTGAGTATTTCACTCACCAAGACTTGAATTAGCCCTAGAACACTTGTATCTACACCTCTTGTACACCTAGGTCACCAAAAACTATGAATGGAACCATCAAACACAATTTCCAGAAAATCTGTTCTGTCACTGTTTTTTTTCCACGATTAGTCGACTTAACCTAGGAGCTAGTCGACTAGAACACTTAGTTGAAACTTAGTTTTCTGGAAAACACAGTATTAGTCGACTTACCCCAAATATCAGTCGACTAATCTTTTCTGGACATAAATCTCAACTCTCTGGAAATCCCTATTAGTCGACTCCTGAATCCTCCTAGTCGACTAATCCTCCCTGGACCAGAAATCCAACTTTCTGTATCAACAGACTTAGTCGACTTAAATATCTGTTAGTCGACTGGAGACCCCTATTAGTCGACTAACCCTTACCCCTAGTCGACTAATTCTGACTGTGTGTCATAATTAATTTCTGTTCTGAATTTGGTTCTTATGCTTGTTACATGTATGTTATATCTTGCTTGTTCATGATTCGATACTGACACTACATGACCTATTACTGCATGGATGTATCTCTTGTTACCTCATGACTTATTATTGCATATTCTCGTTTCATGACATGTTAAATAGTAA
Organism: Agave tequilana; assembly: GCA_038442645.1. Taxonomy (NCBI): domain Eukaryota; kingdom Viridiplantae; phylum Streptophyta; class Magnoliopsida; order Asparagales; family Asparagaceae; genus Agave; species Agave tequilana. The sequence goes on from JAVJIF010009564.1 coordinate 26,280, forward strand.
ATATCACCACTTATCATGCCATCTCTTAAAACTAAGCATGATACACTTGACTTTTACATAAAAAGCACTAACTTACATATGGGTCGGGGGAAGCCTGCGGATATCGATACGTGTTCGTGTTTACAGTGGTATTAGGTATATTGTACAATCATATTCCGGTCTTACCTGAGAGCCTCCAGGGGACCGAGGGGAGTGCTTGCTCCCTATTCCTGAATACTGTCATGACTAAGGGCATACATAAGACCCTCCTGAATAGCCTAGCGGCTGGCTTCCGTCACCAAGCAACGGAACAATCCTGGACCGTTATCCCGGGCATGTACGGGGTCCACTGTAAACATAGTTCGTCGATACCCCGCTGTTTCCAATAACAACCTTGTGTTACTAGGATATGGATCTATGTGCGCTGGGACGCTGGGTCACATAGCTAGATATCACAGTAAAGCAAGTAATGATAATAATAGACTATAACTATGCATTCATTTCATTCTGACTTCAGTTCTATGTGTTTTCCCTACTTGTTGATTTCTATTTATGATACTGTTCCAGCTTTCCTTATTCATGTATCTTAGCCACTTGGCTGAACTTTATTATCGTTACCTGTCTTGATCCCTTGGATTTGCACATTCAGATTCCGAGGCCTGGGCCGAAGTGGAGCCATCCACCGAAGATCAGGCTTTCTTTAGTGAGCAGGCAGATTAGCTCCGGTCCTCGTGCCAGATTCTCTCCTTTTGTCTCACGGGATCTCCATCCTACTCGTGAGCCTTTTTGTATTTTTGTTGTACCTTTTTGCTGTTGGGCTGGTTGTGATGAAAAGATACATGTAAAGTGTAATATTTTATCATACTCTGTGATGACTTGTACTTGTACTTTATGTTGGCATGTGATGGATATCACGCTTGGTCGTGTACTCTGATCTTTGTCGTACTTTTATGCTTAGCGTATATACGTGGGGGCACCTTTTGACCAGCGTATATACGTCGCAGTGACGTCTCCGTATTCGTGGAATCGGGGCGTTACAGGTTGGTATCAGAGCCTAGGCTCTCACACCTAAAGTACAATCAAGCAGCAAATTAATAATTTGCTGATGCCAACTATAATGTACAAAGTTATCTAGTCCTTCTTGATTCCTCCTTGATTCCATCCCTTGTGTCCTAAATTCCTTCCATTTTTCCAATTCCAGTTATCTTTCACCAATCGGTATGGAGAGAAGGACGGGCCGTAACAACTCTGGGCAAGCCTCTAATGGACCCACTGGAGACCATGTGGATATTCTGAGAGTCATTCAGACTATGATGGGGAACCAGCAGCAGCAGACGGAGCTCCTCCGGCAGGAATTGGCAGCTCCCAAGGAGCAGAGGCCCGGAAATGTATCGGACTTCAGGCGGCTGCAACCAGCCATCTTCACGGGAGAAGAGAAGCCCTTGGATGCTGAACAATGGCTGACAGATACCGCAGACTTGTTGAATGCGGCCAGAGTACCGAAGGAGAACCAAGTTGAGGTCGCCAAGATTCAGTTGAAGGATATAGCCAGAACTTGGTGGCTAGCTGAGGAGGCCAGACTGGAGAAGCCTGTCACCTGGGACACGTTCTCCAAGAGCTTTTATAGCAGGTTCTTCCCTGCCACTGCTCAGAAGGACATGGAAGAGCAATTCATCAGGCTACAGCAAGGGAGTAGGTCCGTGGACGAGTATGCCGCGGAATTTCTCAGACTGAGCCGCTTCGCCCCGTACATGGTAACGGACGAGGAGAAGCGGGCAAGTAGATTCCAGCAGGGCCTGCAGATGGACATACAGGTCTTCTTGATGCCCCAACAACTGAAGACTTATTCAGAGGTTCTTACTATAGCTCGGGAAGTGGAGCGTGGGTTGGAGAAGAAGCGAGAGGATCAGATGAGGAACCAGGCCATGAAGAGGCCGTTTCCACCAATGGGGAGAGGAGGCCCATTCAGAGCAGCGAAGGTGCAGATGAGGCAGCAATTCAGACCAGCTCCTTACCAGGCGGGCCAACCATCGACCTTCTGCAGTTATTGTCAGAAACCGGGCCACATTCGTCAGAATTGCCGGAGGGCAAATGGGTTGTGTTTGGTGTGTGGATCACGAGATCATTCTATAGAGGCTTGTCCGCACAGGAGATTGGGGATAGCCAACCAGACTTTGCCAGCACTTCCAGGACCCAATGGACAGAGAGTGCTACCAGGGCCACTTGGGCAGAGGAATCAGGAACCAGTGATGAGGAGAGCTCTTCCCCTTCCGCCACAGCATGTTGCTCGCCCAGTCCAGAGAGGAGCCAGGACTGCAGCAGGGCGTGGTAGAGGTCAGGCTTACACTCTTACAGCAGAAGAGGCTGAGACTTCAGAGGAAGTGATAACAGGTAACATCAGAGTTCATTCAAAACCTGTCCTCGCTCTCTTCGATTCAGGTGCATCCCATTGTTATATCTCAGACCATTTTGTGGCTTTGCATTCTATACCTGTTAAATCTTTAGACCACAAATGGGAGATTAGTACAGGGAATGGGGTAGTCATGTCTTCTAGGGTCTGTGCTGATTGTCCAGTGGAACTTTGTGATAAGACCTTGGCCATAGATATGCTCGTGCTAGACACTAAAGGGTACGACGTAATCTTAGGCATGACCTGGCTCAGTCAGTATTATGCAGTTATTGACTGTAGGGAGAAGAAGATTATTTTCAGGATCCCCCGTCAACCGGAATTTCAATTTAGTGGTGAGGTGAAGTCTACCAAGAGAAAGACTCGGTTGACTACTTCGGAGGTTCAGAAAGGAGTACCGGTGTGGGATGAATTTCCAGGAGTGTTTGCTGAGATCTCAGGACTGCCACCTAAAAGGGTGATCGAGTTCTCAATTGATACTGTGCCTGGGACAGCTCCTATATCTAAGGCTCCGTACAGGATGGCACCGACGGAGTTAGAGATCCTGAAGAAGCAGCTGCAGGAATACTCAGGCAAGGGATTGATTCGGCCAAGTGCTTCACCATGGGGAGCTCCAGTGCTTTTGGTGAACAAGAAGGATAGTGGTAAGAGGCTTTGTATTGATTACAGGGAATCAAGGTTACCATCAAGAACAAGTATCCCTTGCCAAGGATTGATGATTTGTTTGATCAGCTTCATGGAGCCCGGGTATTCTCTAAATTGGATTTGCAGTCAGGGTACCATCAGCTAAGGGTGAAGACGGAGGATATCCCGAAGACGGCATTCAGGACCCGTTATGGCCACTATGAGTTTCTAGTTATGCCTTTCGGAGTCACCAATGCCCCTTCAGTTTTCATGGATTTGATGAACCGAGTGTTCTCGCCCTATCTGGATCAGTTGTTGTTGTTTTCATAGATGACATCCTGATCTATTCAAAGAGCTACAGGGAGCATGCGGAACACTTGAGGATTGTATTGCAGACTCTCCAACAGGAGCAGTTTCATGCTAAGAGGAGCAAGTGTGATTTCTGGTTGGACAGCATAGCTTTCCTTGGACACATAGTTTCAGCAGAAGGAATTTCAGTTGACCCCAGCAAAGTCCAGGCAGTGAGGGATTGGCAGATTCCGAGGACAGTGACTGAGATTAAGAGTTTTCTTGGACTAGCCGGATATTACAGACGCTTTGTCCAGGATTTCTCTAGGATCGCAGCCCCGTTGACCAAGCTCACCAGGAAAGGAGAGAAGTATATATGGACAGAGGAGTGTACTGCAGCCTTTGAGCAATTGAAGCAGAGGCTCATTTCAGCTCCAATCTTGAGGACTCCCTCAGGTAGAGGAGGGATGGTCATCTACAATGATGCATCAGGTAAAGGCCTGGGGTGTGTGCTTATGCAACATGGTCATGTTATAGCATATGCATCAAGGCAACTGAAGACTCATGAGCGTAATTACCCAACTCATGACTTGGAGCTTGCAGCTGTGATATTTGCCTTGAAGATTTGGAGGCATTATCTTCTGGGAGATAAGGTGTTGATATACACGGATCACAAGAGCCTCAAGTATATTTTCTCACAGAAAGAGTTGAACATGAGACAGAGGCGGTGGCTGGATCTGATGGCGGACTATGATATTGACTTGCAATATCACCGGGCAAGGTCAATACAGTTCCAGATGCACTGAGCAGGATGCCAGAGAATAGAGTGCTTGTCCAGCTCACTCAGCAGAAAGAGTTGATTCAGGACATTATCAGATTGGACTTGATGTTGGTTCGGGAAACTGAGGAAGCAGGGCAGCTCATGGCTTTGCGGATTCAGCCAACATTAATAGATGAGATCAAGGAAGCTCAGAAGGAGGACCCCAGATTGCAGCAGTTCCGAGCTTAGGTAGAGGCTGGATTGAGGACTGATATCAGTATTCATCCGGATGGTGCCTTATATTTTGGTAGCAGGCTTTGTGTTCCCCAAGGAGAAGTTCGGCAGAAGATTTTGGCGGAAGCTCACAGTTCAGCATATTCCATACACCCGGGGGGAAACAAGATGTATCAGGATATGAAGAAGCAGTTTTGGTGGAATGCTATGAAGAGGGAGATAGCTCAGTTTGTAGCCAAGTGCCTGGTGTGCCAGCAGATAAAGATAGAGCATCAGAGGACAGCTGGACTTCTACAACCTTTACCGATACCCGAGTGGAAGTGGGAGCACATCACCATGGATTTTGTCACGGCATTACCTCGAAGTCCTAAAGGTAATAATGCTGTGTGGATAATCATTGATCGCCTCACTAAGTCAGCTCACTTCATACCATTCAGGGTGGGTCAATCAACGGAGGTTCTGGCAGACAAGTACATGAAGGAGATTGTTCGTCTTCATGGAGTTCCAGTCAGTATTGTTTCAGACAGAGACACCAGATTCAGATCCCATTTCTGGGAGAGTCTCCAAGAAAGTCTAGGGACTCGTCTGAAATTCAGTACATCATATCATCCTCAGACAGACGGACAATCTGAGAGGACTATCCAGATTCTTGAGGATATGTTGAGGGCCTGCATGATTGAATTCCAGGGATCATGGGAAGACCATCTTCACTTGGCGGAGTTTTCTTATAATAACAGTTATCAAGCAAGTATCAAGATGGCACCATTTGAAGCATTGTATGGGAGGAAGTGTAGGTCTCCGATTTGTTGGGATGAAGTCGGTGAGAGAAGACTATTGGGGCCAGAGATCCTGATTCAGACAACAGAGAAAGTCAGAGTCATCAGAGACCACCTCAGGACAGCTCAAAGCCGTCAGAAGAGTTGGGCAGATTCTCAGAGAAGGCCATTGGAGTTCCAGGCAGGAGATCATGTGTTTTTAAAGATATCACCTACCAAGGGAGTTATCCGGTTCGGTATTCGTGGAAAGCTGAGTCCGAGATATATCGGCCCATTCGAGATTTTGGAGCGAGTGGGAGATGTGTCTTACAGATTGGCCTTACCTCCATCTTTGGACGGTGTGCACAATGTTTTCCACGTATCTCAGTTGAGGAAGTATGTAAAGGATGATAGTCATATTTTGGATCATTCCGAACTGGAACTGCAGCCAGATTTATCATATCAGGAGCAGCCGATGGCCATTTTGGATAAGAGTGTGAAGACACTGAAGAGCAAGGCTATACCATTAGTGTTGGTGTCTTGGAACCGGCATGCGCCAGGAGAGGCCACATGGGAACGGGAGGATGTTATCCGAGAGCGTTACCCTCAACTCTTCACATCTTGATTTGGTAAAAACTCTTTCCTTCTATTCTTTTCTACTGTTATCTTTCCTCTTATCCTTATCTATCTGTTACCCTTCCTGTTACCTTTCACCTTATGAAATTTCGAGGACGAAATTTTTGTAAGGTGGGTGGATTGTAATACCCCGTTTCCAGATTACGTACTTAGTTGCGTATTCAGCTTTTCGATTGTATTTTTCGATTTACTTCCTGTATTTGACCGATTTCACTTTCAAATATCATTTTCCAATATACTAGATTTTCTAGGATTTTCTGGATTTTTCCTGAATTAAAATGAATTTCTTCAAAACCGGTGTCGACCAGTGTCGCTGATCGATTCCTGGAATTTTAATTCTCAAACAGTTAGGAATTTCTAGATGGTCCTTTAGACTTTATTTCTTAGAATCATATTCCCTACTTAAATACTTTTTCTGAGAATTTTATAAATTTATGAAAACTCCAACGGAGTCGGTAGATAACTGATTCCGGGATTTTTAGTTTTAAAACTATAAAGTATTTCTTAAAAAAGATTTCACTATTAGTCTTCATATATTATTCTTGATTTCTGGTAAAATTTTCAGGTCATTCCGAGATACTTGAATTTCGGACATTTTTTTCAATAATCCCAAAATTTCACAATTTCCACCTCATTTCCCACTCACTTTCCATCTAATCCCACTCATTCTCTCTCTCTCCCATAGCCGGCCAAGTGGCCAGGTGAGGGACACCTCACCCCCTCTCTTTTGCAAAAACCCCCATCACTTCCATCTTAATCTCACTCCATTCACAAAATCCCCATCTTATATATATCTTTTCATTTGCAATTTACCCTTTTTCTCCTTCACTTCAAGCAAAAGAGAAAACTTTCTCCCAAACCCTCTTCTTCTCAACCTGAACCCTAGCTCCAAGAACACCCCCAAGCTCTTCACCTCCAGCTCAAGCTACTACTTTGGAGCTTGGATCGTAGCTCTCTTCGTCGTCAAGGATCGCTTGGGAGCTATTCGTCAACTACACTCTTCCCGGACTCGTAGAGCCTCAATCAAACGGTTCCAAGTGAGTATTTCACTCACCAAGACTTGAATTAGCCCTAGAACACTTGTATCTACACCTCTTGTACACCTAGGTCACCAAAAACCATGAATGGAACCATCAAACACAATTTCCAGAAAATCTGTTCTGTCACTGTTTTTTTTCCACGATTAGTCGACTTAACCTAGGAGCTAGTCGACTAGAACACTTAGTTGAAACTTAGTTTTCTGGAAAACACAGTATTAGTCGACTTACCCCAAATATCAGTCGACTAATCTTTTCTGGACATAAATCTCAACTCTCTGGAAATCCCTATTAGTCGACTCCTGAATCCTCCTAGTCGACTAATCCTCCCTGGACCAGAAATCCAACTTTCTGTATCAACAGACTTAGTCGACTTAAATATCTGTTAGTCGACTGGAGACCCCTATTAGTCGACTAACCTTTACCCCTAGTCGACTAATTCTGACTGTGTGTCATAATTAATTTCTGTTCTGAATTTGGTTCTTATGCTTGTTACATGTATGTTATATCTTGCTTGTTCATGATTCGATACTGACACTACATGACCTATTACTGCATGGATGTATCTCTTGTTACCTCATGACTTATTATTGCATATTCTCGTTTCATGACATGTTAAATAGTAAATATCACCACTTATCATGCCATCTCTTAAAACTAAGCATGATACACTTGACTTTTACATAAAAAGCACTAACTTACATATGGGTCGGGGGAAGCCTGCGGATATCGATACGTGTTCGTGTTTACAGTGGTATTAGGTATATTGTACAATCATATTCCGGTCTTACCTGAGAGCCTCCAGGGGACCGAGGGGAGTGCTTGCTCCCTATTCCTGAATACTGTCATGACTAAGGGCATACATAAGACCCTCCTGAATAGCCTAGCGGCTGGCTTCCGTCACCAAGCAACGGAACAATCCTGGACCGTTATCCCGGGCATGTACGGGGTCCACTGTAAACATAGTTCGTCGATACCCCGCTGTTTCCAATAACAACCTTGTGTTACTAGGATATGGATCTATGTGCGCTGGGACGCTGGGTCACATAGCTAGATATCACAGTAAAGCAAGTAATGATAATAATAGACTATAACTATGCATTCATTTCATTCTGACTTCAGTTCTATGTGTTTTCCCTACTTGTTGATTTCTATTTATGATACTGTTCCAGCTTTCCTTATTCATGTATCTTAGCCACTTGGCTGAACTTTATTATCGTTACCTGTCTTGATCCCTTGGATTTGCACATTCAGATTCCGAGGCCTGGGCCGAAGTGGAGCCATCCACCGAAGATCAGGCTTTCTTTAGTGAGCAGGCAGATTAGCTCCGGTCCTCGTGCCAGATTCTCTCCTTTTGTCTCACGGGATCTCCATCCTACTCGTGAGCCTTTTTGTATTTTTGTTGTACCTTTTTGCTGTTGGGCTGGTTGTGATGAAAAGATACATGTAAAGTGTAATATTTTATCATACTCTGTGATGACTTGTACTTGTACTTTATGTTGGCATGTGATGGATATCACGCTTGGTCGTGTACTCTGATCTTTGTCGTACTTTTATGCTTAGCGTATATACGTGGGGGCACCTTTTGACCAGCGTATATACGTCGCAGTGACGTCTCCGTATTCGTGGAATCGGGGCGTTACACCCATTATGGAGGATTTTTAGGGGACAATTTTACCCTCTGAAACCCCTATAAATAACGCAGAGTGCTATTGAAGGGGAGAGGAGAATTTTTAGAGGAGATTTTGGTTGCAAATCCCAGAGAAATCAGAATCTATCCTTTACATTTTATCTAAAAACAAATCTTAACATTTACAATCATGACACAAGTCTTCATGAAAATCTTCTTCTCCTTCTTGACTTGGTCCAAGTTTTGATCCAATGAGCTAGACTCCTCTTAAGTACTTGATGCGATTTTGATGCGCGAGCTCTTGAATCAACACGTGCTAGTTCCAAAAGTTGACTTCGAATCCTTTGATGAAGCTAAACACCTACTAAGATCTTGATCAAATATCTAAGACTAAATTAACACAATATTATTAGTACTATAACTACATGAGTTAATCATCATCAAACTAGAGCGATGGGCCTTTGAGCCAACAATCTCCCCCTTTTTGATGATGACAAAACTCATTGAGTTATATATGCATAGATTAAAGTTAAGCTTCATATAAGCTCCCCCTTAACTCATGCATACCAATAAACATAAATATATTCAATAAAGTGCATAAAACTAAACAAAACATATATTCATAAATAAGGAGATAAACATGCATAAACTCATCAAATTCTTCTCCCCTTTTTACATAAACAAGACATATATGCATAAATAAGAAAAAAACATGCATATATAAACTCTCAAAATTCTTCTCCCCCTTTTTGTCAATTCATCAACAAAGGGGCGAAAATAAATCAAACAATAAAGATATATGTGTGATATACATTCATTAAGAAGAGAGACGTGAAGTTAGCTCCCTCTGCATGCATGCATTACATGAAGAAGGGATGACAAAACCCTAACCCACATAAAACATAATATACAATGTATAAGCAGAGATGTTAAACTCCCCTACACACGTATACCACATAAAGAAGAGATATCAAGCTCCTCAATATAAGATACACTCAATATGAATCTATATATAAAAGAGATGTTAAGCTCCCCTTGCATATAGGCAATACATATCAAGAAATTTTAAAATCACTTTTAAACAAATTTTAAAATCTCTTAAGTCAACAGAACAAGTTTTCATACAATAAAAACAAATTGTAGTAGACAAAACATAAGTTGGTACCACTTGTAAATAAACAAAATTTTAAGATACCAATAGTAGATTTTTGATACTAATTGAAATTGAAACATTGTAAATTTTTAATACCAATTAAAAGGTAAAATATGAAGTATATTTTGATATCAATTGAAATACCAATTGAAAATAATGCATAAACTCATTAAGATACCAATTAACATTTAAAAATTAGTCAAGTTTAGCATAAACATAATTTGTGCTTTAAACATGTAAAGATATTGTAAATCAAGTACAATCAAATGATATATATGTATGAAAAAGAAAATACCAATTGAAATTGATATTATTTAAAATTTGAAGCAAACATACATACATACATACATACATACATACATACATACATACATACATATATATATATATATATATATATATATATATATATATATTATATAAGTATATAAAAGTAAAATATCAGGAAGATCATGTGTATAACTCATAACTGACCACCCTATTCATGCATATGTTTAAATAGATTTTCAATTTAGAGCATACAAGGCATGGTCGCCCATCCATCTGCTCTTAAAGGGTAGAAGTTTTCAAAAAATAAGATTTGAAAATAGTTATAAATTGAAAACACTACAAAATGAAGAATAAAAAAGTAGTTAAAGTAATTTTTGAAAAACTAGTTAAAGATCTTTCAAATATGAAAATAAATCATATATCCCATGAATCATAGCTAAGTATACAAAAATTGTCACTCAAGATTTATAGAGCTCAAAAATGCTCATGAAAACATAGTCATGAGAAAAAAAAATAAAATGTGACTGTGCAAGAATCATGTGAATAGCATATTCATGAAGATAATCAATAAAGCTCAAAATAAATATGAAATTCTTTTAGCAAAAAAATAGAAATTACAAAAATGTATTTTTCATTTAAAAAACAACTTCAAGGCATATGTATGTTCTATTAAAACTAACAATATATATACATATCTTAAATACAAATGAGTTCATAATGTAATTTGCATGAAGGAAAGTGACTCAAGGGTTGTAACACCCCGCTCCCGGAATACGTACTTAGTTAGGTATTCAGATTTTTCAATCGTATTTTTCGATTTACTTTCTGTATTTATTTTGTATTATGAATTATTTATATGATCGTTTTGTCTTGGATCCGGATTCGTGAACTCAGAGTCTGCCCTTCTCTGAACCGGGGACCCGATCCTAGTGTATTACTCAATTTGGTCTTTCGGTCATCAGATTTGACCGATTTTAGTTTCAAATATCATTTTACAATATTTTAGATTTTCTATGATTTTCTGGAAATTTCCTGAATTAAATGGAAAATCTTCAAAACCGGTGTCGACCAGCACCGCTGACCGACTTTTGAATTTTTAATTTACAAATGGAGTCAAATTTTGAGAAACCGCTTTCACATATTTGCTTAGAATAATATTTACTATCTTAATTCATTTTTGGGGTATTTTCAGAATTTTTCGGATTTCTGCCAGATTCGGTGCCGACCGATATTGGCGGCAGATTCCAGGATTTTTAATTTAAAAACTATAAAGAATTTCTTAAAACGAATTTTACCATGATTCTTAAAATAATATTCTTGATTTTTGAGAATTTTTGCGGGTTGTTCCGAGATACTTGCTTTCGGGACGATTTCGGTATTTTTCCGAAAGTTTTCCGCATCCGCAACCGAATCCCGGGAATCCGCTACTCTAATTATTTTCACTTTTTCTTCCAAGAAAATATCTTCCCTTTTTCATTTTCTTTTCCTTTTCCTATTTTCTTTCCTTCCTTTCCTTTCCACCAAATTCTCCATTCTTCCATTTCTTTCTACATTCTTCCTCCAAAAATATCTTCTCCTCCAAAAATATCTCCTCCAAAATATCCAACCTCTCCCATCTCCATGGCCGGCCAAGATTGGCCAAGAGAAACACCTCACCCTTCCATTTTACAAATAACACCCTCTCTTTTCCATTTTTACACCACATTCACAAATCCAATTCCTATATAAACCTTTCCTTCTTCATTTCACTTCATTTTTCTCTTCACCAACACCTTAACCACCACCAACTCCTGCTTCATCTCCACCACAACAACCACCACTACAACTTCTCCAACTACTTACCTTCATCTTTTTCCTCCTCCATCTCCATGTAAACCACCACAAACTCCAAAACTCCACCAAAGCTTCCACCTTCTCCTTCACCTTCTCCAAAAATACCACCACCATCAAAACCTCTTCACAAAGCCACCACCCCATCATCTCCTCAAGGGCCGGCCACTCCTTTTGGATTGGGGCCGAGCTCCTTTTCGTCGTCTGGTGATCATTCCTGTAATCGTTCACGATTATTCCGGTGATCATTCCGGCTCCGGTGATTATTCCGGTAATCGTTTATGTTTATTCCGGTAATCATTCCGGTGACAATTGCAACTCTCCGATGGATTATTCCGGTAATCGTTCACGATTATTCCGGTAATCATTCCGGTGACAAGTGCAACTCTCCGTTGATTATTCCGGTAATCGTTTACGATTATTCCGGGACAAACACTAAACACCACCACCAAAGAAATCACCTTCCCTCCTTTCTCTTTGTTTCCTAACGCGGATCTCACCCCCGCGTCTAGGCAATTCCTTAAACGCAATCCGCGCATTCCTGTATTGACACAACGCGGAGCCTATTCCCGCGTCTGTGTTCTTCTTGTGTTAACGCGACGCAGAACCCACGTCCGCGTCCGCGTTCTCCTCACGTTCTGCCTTGAACGCAGACCTCGCGGTTGTGGCATCTATGCAACGCGAACCCCGCGTCTGCTATTTCCATGTCTACCATTCTCGCGACGCGAACCCCGCGTCTGCTATTCCCGCGTCTGTGATTCCCGTGTCTGTTATTCTTGTGACGCTAACTCCCGCGTCTGCGACCCTCGCACACTCTCAAAACCCGCGTCTCCCTGTGCACTCTCCCTTCCCATATATTTCTCTCTCTTTCTCTCTATTATTTATATCATATTTTATGGCGCGTCCCGAGTTCCATGGATTTCGGACCTTTCGGCATTTCTGGTGATTTAGGCGAGTGTTCTCGCTCTCGCCTCCATGTATTTTATCCCATATGTATTTCGTATTGGGCTGAGTCCCTGTATTGGTGTATGGCCGAGTGCCAATGACTGGACATGTATTGCTCTGTGACGAATGCTTGTATTAGGGTAGTTTAATTCTTGTACATATACCATGCCTGAGATATACTTGCTGCTTTATAACATGCGTGGCCAACCCTTCGTGGTCGATTGGACTCTGGGTTTCTGCCCACTCCTGGGATGGCTAGTAGCCACCGAGAGTGCGCTTCAACCCCGAGCGCAATCGGACCCTCAGCCTCTGGTCACTCACTATCTTGAAAGAGAGGTGATTGGGACCGTCAGGTTTCTCAGTTCGGCCTCCGGTCACTCACTATCTCGAAAGGGAAGTGATTGGGACCGTCAGGTCTTTCAGCTCCGCCTGGTTATCATGATCAGCGTTCAGCGCTTTACCACTAGATCGTCTAGGCGAGTTGCTGCCAGATTTTCCGCTCGCACTTCAGCCGAGTCGTCCCGGTAACCTCGCCAGACGCTCCAGTGTTAAATACTGGTTGCTGTCTGTACTACCAGCTTGCTCAGCTCCGCTTGTTTGTGCTCAGCTACTACTTTATCACATGCCATGTATTTACCTGATATGTTAACACTTGACATGCCATACCTGTCATTTACATGTTACTATGTAATACCTGTTGCATTACCTGACAACTGATGTGTTATCATCTAACACCTGGCATGCTACTACTTGGCAAGACTCCTTGTTATGACATGACTTGCCACCGGACTAATATCAATCTCTTGACATGACTTGTCACCTGCCAAATATCACCCTCCTGTCATGCTATCACTTGACACCCAGCATGATATACTTGACCTTGTGATTATCACGTTTACGGGAATCCTGCCTTGTTATCCTGTATTGCATACAGTGACCTGTTATCCTGAATGGAACTAAGTGACACATGGAACAAAGTGCCACACCACTCACGTGGTGGGGGCCACCTCTTGAATCTGTGGGGGCCACCTCTAGAATCCATCCCCCTCAGAGCAAAGTGCCAACATGGAACAAAGTGCCACATCACATACGTGGTGGGGGCCACCTCTTGAATCTGTGGGGGCCACCTCTTGAATCTGTAGGGCCATCTCCTGTTATGACCAGTTATTCCCGTAATCTGATAATATTGATAAGCCATAAAAAGGATAACTTGCACGGGGAATGGGAGGAAGTGATGAATGTCGGTATGATGCCTTGCTTATAGTAATGGAATAAAATATTGACGATTCGTGTTAGAGGGATTTCAGGCCCTCAGGAGATACGTGTTAGGGGGATTTAAGGCCCCCAGGCTGGTCCCCGGCGTACGGGAACTACTATAAGAAGAGCTATCAGTCCTTCATCAGCTTCCATTAACAACCTCGGCTTGCTTATATTTGGATGTATGTGTGTTGAGATGTACATCAGGACACATACCTAGATATATGGGTCAGACGAGTAATAATAATAAAAGATGCCAACTACGTATCCTGTTATGCCTGTTATGAACTCCCGTTATGCTTGTTATGATTCCTGTTATGCCTGTTATGTATTCCTGTTATGACCATTTATTGTGCTGTTCTGTAACTCAGGTTGTACGCGCTTGGATTACGGTAACATGAGGTAAAGGTATATAGATGAGGGTTTCCTTGTTTGGATTATTCCTTCGAGGTACTAATCTCATGGAGCCGTGACCTAAACCTGTACAATCGAATTTGCCTGTATCGGACTTTACTTCGGATTTCCGGTTTTATGATTACTATATTATGCCTGCTTGCATCCTGCTTTACCACTCGTGTTCTATTCCACCAGTCTCCTGTTCTTATCTTATCATACCCTGAGTACTTCCTACTTGATATCACTTGTTATATATCTACCTGCTATACATGCTTCTGCTCACGACACAGTTTTCAATGCATGATTATGATTCGGTTTTATCGATACACTTGTACTTATCTTAGCACGCCATCTGGCCTTTGCTTCACCACTCGCCTGGGGAGTTACATCTGACTCCTCTGGATCCTCATGTCCAGGTCATGGAGCTTGGAGCGTGTGGATTCTTCCAGTTGCTGATCAGAATGGCGCAGCGGTAGCGTGGATCTCCAGCAGACCATCTGAAGCTCTATCCTTCCAGGCCCCCTGTGTGCCTCTCGAGTTTTCCTTTTGTAAACTCGTGAGTGCCTTTTGTACTGTTCATACTTGTACATCTCTTTGTATTCTCGCAATTGCGCATATCAGTGATGTAATATTCATGTAATATTGGATCACCTCTGGTGATAACTTTGTAATTGTACTCATGTGTTGGAATGTATAATGCACCACTTGCTTCCGTACTCTGATTCTTGCTTGTACTGATGCTTAGCGTATATACGTGAGGGTGTTTCTGACCTGCGTATATACGTTGCAGTAACATCTCCGTACCCACCGGATCGGGGCGTTACAGGATGGTATCAGAACCTAGGTCAGCCTAGGTTCTACATCCTCAGTACATCCAGACGGCAAATTAATGGTAAAGAAATTTGCAACTGGAATGCTTGAGTCTTGGTTATACACTCCAACTACAAGTACAGAGTTATCTATTCTATCTTGATCATCCTTCCTTTGATTCTTAATCTCTTTCATCATTCCCCTATTTTGGTTTTTCGAAGCCTTTATATCAACTTAAGATATGAATAGACTAGAGAGGTAGCGGCTGGTTCTAAATGAAGCTATTATGTGATCTCTTCGGCCAACTCTATGAAGCTCGATATTCTCAGGATTGATCCTGATCGGGTTGTCTTTCAGAAGTCAGCAGTCGGCATTCTCAATTATCGGTCTTCTTTATTATGCTCAGTATTATCAGGGTTTTCTTTATCTTCTAGATTCTGGCTCATTCTCAGAGTGACATTAAGCATGCAGTACAGCGGGAATTCTATTGCAAAGCTGTGTTATCAGTCAGTATTATTCGGCATTGTTCGAAGATTTATATAGCCGGAAGAGCAGAGAATGTCTATATTCTGATTATTGTTCAGTCGACTTGAGAGCCCTACCTATAGTACTTCATATCTTAATTGGTATAATTTCCATCCTTGTCCCCTTGTGTTCAATTTACCCCTTATCGAAATTGCGAGGACGCAATTTTTTGTAAGGTGGATGGATTGTAACACCCCGCTCCCGGAATACGTACTTAGTTGCGTATTCAGATTTTTCAATCGTATTTTTCGATTTACTTTCTGTATTTATTTTGTATTATGAATTATTTATATGATCGTTTTGTCTTGGATCCGGATTCGTGAACTCAGAGTCTGCCCTTCTCTGAACCGGGGACCCGATCCTAGTGTATTACTCAATTTGGTCTTTCGGTCATCAGATTTGACCGATTTTAATTTCAAATATCATTTTACAATATTTTAGATTTTCTATGATTTTCTGGAAATTTCCTGAATTAAATGGAAAATCTTAAAAACCGGTGTCGACCAGCACCGCTGACCGACTTCTGGATTTTTAATTTACAAATGGAGTCAAATTTTGAGAAACCGCTTTCACATATTTGCTTAGAATAATATTTACTATCTTAATTCATTTTTGGGGTATTTTCAGAATTTTTCGGATTTCTGCCAGATTCGGTGCCGACCGATATTGGCGACAGATTCCAGGATTTTTAATTTAAAAACTATAAAGAATTTCTTAAAACGAATTTCACTATGATTCTTAAAATAATATTCTTGATTTTTGAGAATTTTTGCGGGTCGTTCCGAGATACTTGCTTTCGGGACGATTTCGGTATTTTTCCTGAAAGTTTTCCGCATCCGCAACCGAATCCCGGGAATCCGCTACTCTAATTATTTCCACTTTTTCTTTCAAGAAAATATCTTCCCTTTTTCATTTTCTTTTCCATTTCCTATTTTCTTTCCTTCCTTTCCTTTCCACCAAATTCTCCATTCTTCCATTTCTTTCTACATTCTTCCTCCAAAAATATCTTCTCCTCCAAAAATATCTCCTCCAAAATATCCAACCTCTCCCATCTCCATGGCCGGCCAAGATTGGCCAAGAGAAACACCTCACCCTTCCATTTTACAAATAACACCCTCTCTTTTCCATTTTTACACCACCTTCACAAATCCAATTCCTATATAAACCTTTCCTTCTTCATTTCACTTCATTTTTCTCTTCACCAACACCTTAACCACCACCAACTCCTCCTTCATCTCCACCACAACAACCACCACTACAACTTCTCCAACTCCTTACCTTCATCTTCTTCCTCCTCCATCTCCATGTAAACCACCACAAACTCCAAAACTCCACCAAAGCTTCCACCTTCTCCTTCACCTTCTCCAAAAATACCACCACCATCAAAATCTCTTCACAAAGCCACCACCCCATCATCTCCTCAAGGGCCGGACACTCCTTTTGGATTGGGGCCGAGCTCCTTTTCGTCGTCCGGTGATCATTCCGGTAATCGTTCACGATTATTCCGGTGATCATTCCGGCTCCGGTGATTATTCCGGTAATCGTTTATGATTATTCCGGTAATCATTCCGGTGACAATTGCAACTCTCCGATGGATTATTCCGGTAATCGTTCACGATTATTCCGGTAATCATTCCGGTGACAAGTGCAACTCTCCGTTGATTATTCCGGTAATCGTTTACGATTATTCCGGGACAAACACTAAACACCACCACCAAAGAAATCACCTTCCCTCCTTTCTCTTTGTTTCCTAACGCGGATCTCACCCCCGCGTCTAGGCAATTCCTTAAACGCAATCCGCGCATTCCTGTATTGACACAACGCGGAGCCTATTCCCGCGTCTGTGTTCTTCTTGTGTTAACGCGACGCAGAACCCACGTCCGCGTCCGCGTTCTCCTCACGTTCTGCCTTGAACGCAGACCTCGCGGTTGTGGCATCTATGCAACGCGAACCCCGCGTCTGCTATTTCCGCGTCTACCATTCTCGCGACGCGAACCCCGCGTCTGCTATTCCCGCGTCTGTGATTCCCGTGTCTGTTATTCTTGCGACGCTAACTCCCGCGTCTGCGACCCTCGCACACTCTCAAAACCCGCGTCTCCCTGTGCACTCTCCCTTCCCATATATTTCTCTCTCTTTCTCTCTATTATTTATATCATATTTTATGGCGCGTCCCGAGTTCCATGGATTTCGGACCTTTCGGCATTTCTGGTGATTTAGGCGAGTGTTCTCGCTCTCGCCTCCATGTATTTTATTCCATATGTATTTCGTATTGGGCTGAGTCCCTGTATTGGTGTATGGCCGAGTGCCAATGACTGGACATGTATTGCTCTGTGACGAATGCTTGTATTAGGGTAGTTTAATTCTTGTACATATACCATGCCTGAGATATACTTGCTGCTTTATAATATGCGTGGCCAACCCTTCGTGGTCGATTGGACTCTGGGTTTCTGCCCACTCCTGGGATGGCTAGTAGCCACCGAGAGTGCGCTTCAACCCCGAGCGCAATCGGACCCTCAGCCTCCGGTCACTCACTATCTTGAAAGAGAGGTGATTGGGACCGTCAGGTTTCTCAGTTCAGCCTCCGGTCACTCACTATCTCGAAAGGGAAGTGATTGGGACCGTCAGGTCTTTCAGCTCCGCCTGGTTATCATGATCAGCGTTCAGCGCTTTACCACTAGATTCGTCTAGGCGAGTTGCTGTCGGATTTTCCGCTCGCACTTCAGCCGAGTCGTCCCGGTAACCTCGCCAGACGCTCCAGTGTTAAATACTGGTTGCTGTCTGTACTACCAGCTTGCTCAGCTCCGCTTGGTTGTGCTCAGCTACTACTTTATCATGCCATGTATTTACCTGATATGTTAACACTTGACATGCCATACCTGTCATTTACATGTTACTATGTAATACCTGTTGCATTACCTGACAACTGATGTGTTATCATCTAACACCTGGCATGCTACTACTTGGCAAGACTCCTTGTTATGACATGACTTGCCATCGGACTAATATCAATCTCTTGACATGACTTGTCACCTGCCAAATATCACCCTCCTGTCATGCTATCACTTGACACCCAGCATGATATACTTGACCTTGTGATTATCACGTTTACGGGAATCCTGCCTTGTTATCCTGTATTGCATACAGTGACCAGTTATCCTGAATGGAACTAAGTGCCACATGGAACAAAGTGCCACACCACTCACGTGGTGGGGACCACCTCTTGAATCTGTGGGGGCCACCTCTAGAATCCATCCCCCTCAGAGCAAAGTGCCAACATGGAACAAAGTGCCACATCACATACGTGGTGGGGGCCACCTCTTGAATCTGTGGGGGGCACCTCTTGAATCTGTAGGGCCATCTCCTGTTATGACCAGTTATTCCCGTAATCTAATAATATTGATAAGCCATAAAAAGGATAACTTGCACGGGGAATGGGAGGAAGTGATGAATGCCGGTATGATGCCTTGCTTATAGTAATGGAATAAAATATTGACGATTCGTGTTAGAGGGATTTCAGGCCCTCAGAAGATACGTGTTAGGGGGATTTAAGGCCCCCAGGCTGGTCCCGGGCGTACGGGAACTACTATAAGAAGAGCTATCAGTCCTTCATCAGCTTCCATTAACAACCTCGGCTTGCTTATATATGGATGTATGTGTGTTGAGATGTACACCAGGACACATACCTAGATATATGGGTCAGACGAGTAATAATAATAAAAGATGCCAACTACGTATCCTGTTATGCCTGTTATGAACTCTCGTTATGCTTGTTATGATTCCTGTTATGCCTGTTATGTATTCCTGTTATGACCATTTGTTGTGCTGTTCTGTAACTCAGGTTGTACGCGCTTGGATTACGGTAACATGAGGTAAAGGTATATAGATGAGGGTTTCTTTGTTTGGATTATTCCTTCGAGGTACTAATCTCATGGAGCCGTGACCTAAACCTGTACAATCCAATTTGGCTGTATCGGACTTTACTTCAGATTTCCTGTTTTATGATTACTATATTATGCCTGCTTGCATCCTGCTTTACCACTCGTGTTCTATTCCACCAGTCTCCTGTTCTTATCTTATCATACCCTGAGTACTTCCTACTTGATATCACTTGTTATATATCTACCTGCTATACATGCTTCTGCTCACGACACAGTTTTCAATGCATGATTATGATTCAGTTTTATCGATACACTTGTACTTATCTTAGCACGCTATCTGGCCTTTGCTTCACCACTCGCCTGGGGAGTTACATCTGACTCCCCTGGATCCTCATGTCCAGGTCATGGAGCTTGGAGCGTGTGGATTCTTCCAGTTGCTGATCAGAATGGCGCAGCGGTAGCGTGGATCTCCAGCAGACCATCTGAAGCTCTATCCTTCCAGGCCCCCTGTGTGCCTCTCGAGTTTTCCTTTTGTAAACTCGTGAGTGTCTTTTGTACTGTTCATACTTGTACATCTCTTTGTATTCTCGCAATTGCGCATATCAGTGATGTAATATTCATGTAATATTGGATCACCTCTGGTAATAACTTTGTAATTGTACTCATGTGTTGGAATGTATAATGCACCACTTGCTTCCGTACTCTGAATCTTGCTTGTACTGATGCTTAGCGTATATACGTGAGGGTGTTTCTGACCTGCGTATATACGTTGCAGTAACGTCTCCGTACCCGCCGGATCGGGGCGTTACAAGGGTATACATGTATATTTATTAGTTTTAGACAAAAGTTACATATACATGAAGAAAAACATATTCAAGAATAGGGAAAACATGTATAAATGAAAAAATCATCAAAACTAGGTTATACATGTACATGTAATGAGTACAAATGGCCAATGAAGCACAAACATCTAATGATCAAGTGTAGCTCACTACTTGTACAAGTATATACACAAGTTTTAATGAAGAATTCATCTAAACAAGTATTCACCACGTGAAGCACAAAAGCAAAACATGCTAAAAATATTATCTATGTAAAAGCATGTAAACTAAATGGGAGTTTAGAGATTGTTACCAAACCAAATGCACTATTCTCTAAGTCTCCAAAACATGGTGGTCCTCCCACCAAACTTCCTTGATAGCGGTGCATCAATTGTGTGTCCATCTAGCTCATGCATCCACCATTAAGGCACCAACCCTCTCACGTCATGCGAGAGCCCACACCTACATCAAACACAAGAGGTGGGAACTTTGGTACCCATTTTCTTTTGGGTCCACGGGGGGTTAGCATCAAATGGAACCCAAACATTGTTATTAGCAAAATTTATAGAATTTACCTTATCAAAACAAAACTTTGCTAAATGGTCTTTGCGGCAGCAATATGTATACTTGTACACTCTAGCATGCACATGAGAGTGAGTGTGATCATGATGTGTAAAGTGTGCATATGTATGTCGTGGGTTATGTGCATGAACATGTGGAGCTTGTTTCTTTTGAAACAAGGTTTCGAACCTATTATGATTAAATGCACAATTGCTCAAGTTGAGCTCAAACAATTTATTTTATTTTTCAAAACTTGAATCTCATTTTTATTGATAGTAGCATGAAGAGCATGGTAAGAATGAGAATCAACAACATTTTTCTTTTTAAAAATATTTTTCTTTTCTTTTGAAACAATTTTTCTTTTTAAAGAGTTATTTTCTTCCAAAGCAATTTCTTTTTCCACCAAATTAATTTTATTTTTCAAGGAATTATTTTCTTCACAAATATCATTTAATTTTGAAGCCAAGAAATATTCTCCTTTTTCAAAAACTCATTTTCTTTTGAAAAGCATTCCAATTTATTTTGAAAAGAATCTTTTTCTTTTGAAATGAATCATATTTATTTTTCAATCTTTTATGGTCCTTTTTAAACAAATCATATTTTTCAAGAAGTTGTTGAAAAAATAAAACAAGCTCATCATATGTCACGTTAACATCCTCATCAAGCTCGGATTCAGAATTTACCTCAAGGGGGTTATCCCCTTGGACCATGTAGCATATGTTGGAAGCATCACTTCCATCATCCAAGTCGCTCCCCACATAATATTGCTTTTGTTCGCCAAGGAAGACTATAGTGTTCCATACTATAAAAGCCGAATCAAAGTTAGAAACCCTACATAAATAATCATCATTTAGGGTTGACTTTAAATCATGGATGGCTTTTGAGTTAGCCTCTAGATGTTTGCCATTTAAATAATATGAATTTTTAATTGTGACAAGATTAACATGAATCCCCAGGGCTTTGAGGTACATGGACATCTTAACTTTTCAAGTTTGGATGTTAAGAATATCAAACATGGGAGGTGTCATGAAATCCATGTGTATGTGTACAAATATTGTGATTAGCTAAAATGAGGATCTTTAACTCTAGGTTGTTAGACCGAAATCAAGAGCACCTTGTTCTGATACCAATTGAAGTTCACCGAGAGGGGGTGAATAGGTGATAAGCTAATCTAATGATGAATTAATGCGGAATTAAAAACTATTTATGCAAATTAAAACTTATTAAGTTAAACACACCAAGTATAACACAAGAGTGTAGTCGAATTTTCGGTGAAGGGCTTTGAACTATCTTCTCAAGATTCCTCTAGATTAGAGTTGAGGTGCCGCTATGGCTCTCTTAGTTGAATACAAGTGTGAACAAATAATCCCAAGCACATAACAATTAAGCACAAGTTATATCAAGCATATAAAGATGAAAGCAATATAAGCATACAAGATATAAACACAAGTGAGAGATAGAGAGAGCAATCGTAAACACGGGAGATTTGTTTCGAGTCTCGAGCACCCTTGCTTTACGTCCCCGCCTTCAACACTATGAAGGATTTCCACTAAAATCGATTTCACCGGATCACTCGGTGCCGTAACACCTACAAGGAGTTCACATTAGAACTTTTGGACTCACTAGTCCCTCTCTTGTTCCCGCAAGAATAACACATGCAAGGACACTAGCTTGTCGAGGCCGCACCTCTACACCGAGCTCCCACAAGAACTCGAAATAACACGAACCCGCAAATTCGCCTCCTCAAATACATGATGAACACTTTGGTGATCTCAACAGTTTGATCACCTAAAAACACTCTCACAGCAACTCTCCTATAGGATTGATATAGTAATGGAAAGCTCGAGTATGTGTGAGAAAACTAGGATTGATTTGGTGGTTAAAAAAAATGAAGAAATCACTTTTGAAAACCACTCTTGAAAGCTCTCCTTTTGATATGAAAGTTTAAGCTCTAAAACAAGTGGAGATAAACACTTAGAAAGGTAGGAAAACTAGCTTGAAAACTCTCTAAAAATCTTGTAGAAAACAGTCCAAGGGAACCCCAATTTATAGGCCTCCAAAATCTAGCCGTTGGAGTTCAAATCAGCGGCTGAGCTGCTTTCAGCCAATGGTCAGATTTTCGACCATTGGGAAAAGCGGTCGACCGGATGGTCGACCGTTGCAGGCCATTGACCTATCAGTCAACCGCCTGGTCGACCGGGGCCATTTACAGAGAGTAGAGCTCTCTGGCGGTCGACCGGCCCTTGGCTGTGCACGTTTGTGTACATCGGTCGACCGCCCGGTCGACCGACTTCTGGCTCGGTCGACCGGCTCGATCGACCGCTAGAAGACCTGGTCAGCCATGAATAAGGATTAAAAGTTGGTCTTTTTATCTTTAATAAAATCCCATAAATTCTAATAAATTCTACAAAAATCAGTTCACTGATATACTTTGATATACAAACATGTTTGATTAAAAATCAAAACATATTACAAACATTTTAAACCATTTTTGTAATATAGAAATTTTGGCCTTAAACAAAAACCGTATTTTTCAAAAACAATGTCCAAATGGAAAAACAATTTTTCCAAAACTTCTCCAAATACAAAAATAAGATATTTTAAACACTTTTGAAGCTTAGTGTGTATGAAAATAATCCACTACACATATATGATGAAATATCTATGTTTTTGACAATAAACTCTAAAATAGGTTTTGATAAAACACATGTATACTTTGAAGCTTAAAAACCAAAACGGTATTTTCTAAAACACATATAAATTTTATGTGTGTGTGTATATAAACTTGAGCAATCCACCAACTAATCTATCCTTTATATTTTATCTAAAAATAAATCTTAACATTTATGACCATGACACAAGTCTTCATGAAAATCTTCTCTTGAAAATCTTCTTCTCCTTCTTGACTTGGTCCAAACTTTAATCCAATAAGCTAGACTTCTCTTGAGTACTTGATGCGATCTTGTTGCGCGAGCTCTTGAATCAACACGTGCTAGCTCCAAAACTTGACTTCGAATCCTTTGATGAAGCTAAACACCTACTAAGATCTTGATCAAATATCTGAGACTAAATAAACACAAGATCATTAGTACTATAACTACATGAGTTAATCATCATCAAAACTAGAGCGATGGGCCTTTGGGCCAACAATCTCCCCCTTTTTGATGATGACAAAACTCATTGAGTTATATATGCATGGATTAAAGTTAAGCTTCATAGAAGCTCCCCCTTAACTCATGCATACCAATAAACATAAATATATTCAATGAAGTGCATAAAACTAAACAAACATATATGCATAAATAAGGAGATAACATGCATAAACTCACCAAATTCTTCTCCCCTTTTTACATAAACAAAACATATATGCATAAACAAGAAAATAAACATGCATATATAAACTCTCAAAATTCTTCTCCCCCTTTTTGTCAATTCATTAACAAAGGGGCGAAAATAAATCAAACAATAAAGATATATATGCGATATACATTCATGAAGAAGAGACGTGAAGTTAGCTCCCTCTGCATTTATGCATTACATGAAGAAGGGATGACAAAATCTTAACCCACATAAAGCATAATATATAATATATAAGCGGAGACGTTAAGCTCCCCCTACACACATGTACCACATAAAGAAGAGATCTCAAGCTCCTCAATATAAGATATACTTAACATGAATCTATATATAGAAGAGATGTTAAGCTCTCCTTACATATAGGCAATACATACGAAGAAATTTTGAAATCACTTTAAAATAAATTTTGAAATCTCTTAAGTCAACAGAACAAGTTTTGATACCAATGGAAACAAATTGCAGTAGACAAAATATAAGTTGATACCACTTGTAAATAAACAAAATTTTAAGATACCAATAGTAGATTTTTGATACTAATTGAAATTGAAACATTGTAAATTTTTGATACCAATTAAAAGGTAAAACATGAAGTATATTTTGATATGAATTGAAATACCAATTGAAAATAATGCATAAGCTCTTTAAGATACCAATTAACATTTAAAAATTAGTCAAGTTTAGCATAAATATAATTTGTGCTTTAAACATGCAAAGATATTGTAAATCAAGCACAATCAAAACATATATATGTATGAAAAAGAAAATACCAATTGAAATTGATATTATTTGAAATTTGAAGCATACATACATACATACACACACACACACACACACACACACACACACACACACACACACATATATATAAAACATGTATGAGTATACAAAAGTGAAATATCATGAAGATCATGTGTATAACTCATAACTGACCACCCTATTCATGCATATGTTTAAATAGATTTTCAATTTAAAGCATATAAGACATGGTCGCTCATCCATCCGCCCTTAAAGGGTAAAAATTTTCAAAAAATAAGATTTGAAAATAGTTGTAAATTGAAAATACTACCAAACGAAGAATAAATAACTAGTTAAAGTAATTTTTAAAAAACTATTTAAAGATCCTTCAAACATGAAAATAAATCATATATCCCATGAATCATAGCTAAGTACACAAAAATTGTCACTCAAGATTTATAGAGCTCAAAAATGCTCATGAAAACATAGTCATGAGAAAACAAATAAAATGTGAGTGCGCAAGAATCATGTGAATAGCATATTCATGAAGATAATCAATAAAGCTCAAAATAAACATGAAATTCTTTTAGAAAAAACATGTAAATTACAAAAATGTATTTTTCATTAAAAAAATAACTTCAAGGTATATGTATGTTCTATCAAAACTAAAAATAGACATACATATCCTAAATACAAATGAGTCCATAATGTAATTTGCATGAAGGCAAGTGACTCAAGGGTTTACATGTATATTTATTAGTTTTGGACAAAAGTTACATATACATAAAGAAAAACATATTCAAGAATAGGGAAAACATGTATAAATGAAAGAATCATCAAAACTAGGTTATACATGTATGTGTAATGAGTACAAATGGGCAATGAAGCACAAACATCTAATGATCAAGTGTAGCTCACTACTTGTACAAGTATATACACAAGTTTTAATGAAAAATTCATCTAAACAAGTATTCACCACATGAAGTACAAAAGCAAAACATGCTAAAAATATTATCTATGTAAAAGCATGTAAACTAAATCGGAGTTTAGAGATAATTACCAAACCAAATGCACTATTCTCTAAGTCTCCAAAATATGGTGGTCCTCCCACCAAACTTCCTTGATAGCGTTGCGTCAATTGTGTGTCCATCTAGCTCATGCATTCACCACCAAGGCACCAACCTTCTCACGTCATATGAGAGCCCACACCTATATCAAACACAAGAAGTGGGAACTTTGGTACACATTTTCTTTTGGGTCCATGGGGGTTAGCATCAAACAGAACCCAAACATTATTATTAGCAAAATTTATAGAATTTACTTTATCAAAATAAAACTTTACTAAATGGCCTTTGCGGCCGCAATGTGTACACTTGTACACTCTAGCATGCACATGAGAGTGAGTGTGATCATGATATGCAAAGTGTGCATATGTACGCCATGGGTTATGTGCATGAACATATAGAGCTTGTTTCTTTTAAAACAAGGTTTCCAACCTATTATGATTAAATGCACAATTGCTCAAAGTTGAGCTCCAACAATTTATTCTATTTTTTAAAACTTGAATCTCATTTTTATTGATAGTAGCATGAAGAGCATGGCAAGAATGAGAATCAACAGCCTTTTTCTTTTTAGAAATATTTTCCTTTTCTTTTGAAACAATTTTTCTTTTTAAAGAGTTGTTTTCTTCCAAAGCAATTTCTTTTTCTTTTTCCACCAAATTAATTTTATTTTTCAAGGAATTATTTCCTTCACAAATATCATTTAATTTTGAAGCCAAGGAAATATTCTCCTTTTTCAAAAACTCATTTTCTTTTGAAAAGCATTCCAATTTATTTTGAAAAGAATCTTTTTCTTTTGAAATGGACTCATATTTATTTCTCAATCTTTTAAGGTCCTTTTTAAGCAAATCATATTTTTCAAGAAGTTGTTGACAAAATAAAGCAAGCTCATCTTATGGCACGTCAACATCCCCATCAAGCTCGGATTCAGAATTTGCCTCAAGGGGGTTATCCCCTTGGGCCATGTAACATATGTTGGAAGCATCACTTCCATCATCCGAGTCGCTTCCCGCATAATATGCTTTTATTCGCCAAGAGAGACTATAGTGTTCCATACTACAAAAGGCGAATCAAAGTTAGAAACCTTACATAAATAATCATCATTTAGGGTTGACTTTAAAGCATGTATGGCTTTTGAGTTAGCTTCTAGATGTTTGCCATTTAAATAATATGAATCTTTAATTGTGGCAAGATAAACATAAATCCCTAGGGTTTTGAGGTACATGAGCATCTTAACTTTCCATGATTGGATGTTAAGAATGTCAAACATGGGAGGTGTCATGAAATCCGTGTGTGTGTACAAATATTGTAATTAGATAAAATGAGGATTTTTAACTCTAGGTTGTTAGACCCAAATCAAGAGCACCTTGCTCTGATACCAATTAAAGTTCACCTAGAGGGGGATGAATAGGTGATAAGCTAATCTAATGATGAATTAATATGGAATTAAAAACTATTTATGTAAATTAAAACTTATTAAGCTAAACACACCAAGTATAACACAAGAGTGTAGCCGAATTCCCGGTGAAGGGCTCTGGACTATCTCCTTAAGACTCCTCTAGATAAGAGTTGAGGTGCCACTATGGCTCTCTTGGTTGAATACAAGTGTGAACAAACGATCCCAAGCATATCACAATTAAGCACAAGTTATATCAAGCATATAAGATGAAAGCAATATAAGCATGCAAGATATAAACACAAGTGAGAGATAAAGAGAGCAATCGCAAACACGGGAGATTTGTTTCGAGATTCGAGCACCCTTGCTCTACGTCCCCGCCTTCAACACTATGAAGGATTTCCACTAAAATTGATCCCACCGGATCACTTGGTGCCGCAACACCTACAAGGAGTTCACACTTGAACTTTTGGACTCACTAGTCCCTCTTTTGTTCCCACAAGAACAACACACGCAAGCACCCTAACTTGCCGAGGTCGCACCTTTACACCGAGCTCCCACAAGAACTCAAAACAACACGAATCCGAAAGTTCGCCTCCTCAAATACAAGATTAACACTTTGGTGATCTCAACACTTTGATCACCTAAAAACACTCTCACAATAACTCTCCTATAGGATTGATATAGTAATGGAAAGCTCAAGTATGTGTGAGAAAACTAGGATTGTTTTGGTGGTGAAAAAACTCAAGAAATCACTGTTGAAAACCACTCTTGAAAACTCTCCTTTTGATATGAAAGTTTAAGATCTAAAACAAGTGGAGATAAACACTTAAAAAGGTAGGAAAAACTAGCTTGAAAACTCTCCAAAAATCTTGTAGAAAACAGTCCAAGGGAACCCAATTTATAGGCCTCCAAAATCTAGCCGTTGGGGTCCAAATCAGCAGCTGACGCTGCTGTCGGTCGACCACCAACGGTCGAATTTCCGACCGTTGGGAAAAAGCGGTCGACCGGATGGTTGACCGTTACAGGCCATTGACCTATCGGTCGACTACCCGGTCGATCGGGGCCATTTACAGATAGCACAGCTATCTGGCGGTCGACCGGCCATTGGCTGTGCACGTTTGTGCACATCGGTCGACCGCCCGGTCGACCGACTTCTGGCTCAGTCGACCAGCCCGGTCGACTGCCAGAAGACCTGGTCAGCCATGAATAAGGATTAAAACTTGGTCTTTTTATCTTTAATAAAATCTCATAAATTCTCATAAATTCTACAAAAATAAGTTCATTGATATACTTTGATATACAAACATGTTTGATTAAAAATCAAAATATATTACAAATATTTTTAATCATTTTTGTAATATAGAAATTTTGGCCTTAAATGAGAACCGTATTTTTAAAAGCAATGTCCAAATTGAAAAACGATTTTTTCAAAACCTCTCCAAATACAAAAATAAGATATTTTAAACACTTTTAAAGCTTAGTGTATATGGATATAATCCACTACACATATATGATGAAATATCTATGTTTTTGATAGTAAACTCTAAAATAGGTTTTGATAAAACATATGTATACTTTGAAGCTTAAAAATCAAAACGGTATTTTTTAAAACACATATAAATTTTGTGTGTGTGTATGAACTTGAACAATCCACCAACTAATCTATCCTTTATATTTTATCAAAAAATAAATCTTAACACTTTCAACCATGACACAAGTCTTCATGAAAATCTTCTCTTAAAAATCTTCTTCTCCTTCTTAACTTCGTCCAAACCTTGATCCAATGAGATAGACTCCTCTTGAGTACTTGATGCGATCTTGATGCGCGAGCTCTTGAATCAACACATGCTAGCTCCAAAACTTAACTTCGAATCCTTTGATGAAGCTAAACACCTACTAAGATCTTGATCAAATATCTGAGACTAAATAAACACAAGATCATTAATACTATAATTACATGAGTTAATCATCATCAAAACTAAAGCGATGGGCCTTGGGCCAACAGAGTGGTCTGACCATATCCGGCCGAGTGGGACCTGATTCCGTATCCTTCTAAGTTTAAAGCTCCGACCCTACAGGCTTTCGACGGCAAAGGGTCACCGAACCAACACATCTACTATTTTAAGTCTCAAGCAGGGAATACAGTAGATAATGATGCCATCTTGGCGCATTTGTTCATTGGCACTCTGAAGAAGCTTTCCTTTGAATGGTTCATGAAATCCCAGAGGGCTCCATTAAAAACTGGAGTGATTTAGAGAAACTCTTCCTTACACGCTTCTTTGAAGACAACTCGAAAATTACAATGCCCACTCTCCTGGCAACGAAGCAGCGAAAGGGAGAGTTTGTTAAAGCATTTGTGGAAAGATTTCAGAATAAGGCACTCTGATATCCTAGCGGTATGACTCAGGCTACCCTGGTAGAAACATGCCGCCACAATCTACAAACTTCGCTCCTTACCCAGATAGGGGTTGCTGAAAGCCGCACCTGAAAGCAATTAGTCCAGCAAGGTTAACAGGCTGAAGATATTGTCGCCAGGGTTAGGGCGAAGGAAAACAAGCCCAGACTCGAAAGGTTAACACGGCGCGCGTCAGAAGTATCTTTCTAATCAAAAAGGAAGGACACATTAGCGACAGAGACAAAATCTCCCATTAAATCTTAGCCGACCAAAGGGGGTGGTTCTTCAAGTCAGCCATGCGCCAACAGGCAGTACACCTTCAAGGACGAGCACGTTGATTCGTTGTTCAAGTTACTCAACAAGAGCAACAGATTAAAGCTTCCTGAGGCTAGACGTCCTGAGGAAGTTGGCAAAACTGACAGCCCTAACTACTGCCTGTATCATAGGATGCTGGGGTACCCCATCAAGAGCTGTTATATCTTTAAAGACATTCTTCAAGTTCTGATTGATGCGGAGGTGCTTAAGCTCTATCCAGAACAGAAGAAGGTGACGGCTAACATGACGTCATTTCTTCAATTCGAGGTATAGCCCCCGATGCTAGCCGGAGTAGTTTCCATTCCAAAAGGGGAACTAAGGATGATCAATACAAACCCGCATCACCAGCAGGAGAAAGGTCTCGTGCCTGTCCCTGTTCCTCAAGGAGGGATTATGTGGGTTCATCCCGACCTTGTGGAAGGCCAACAGTGGACTACTGTTACCAATAGAAAGTCCAAAGGTAAAGTAAAAGCTTCGTCCTGCAATGTGGTGTGCGCTTCTTTCCGGGAAGTAGAAACCGATGTTCCCTCACTAACTGATTCGGAGGAGAAAACAATAGTCCTCGCCGCAGAGCTAAAAACACCACTTGTGGCCGAAACTCGCTCAGGTCAATCGTATTTGAGGAAATACGATGAGTTGGTGGCAAGCCCTTCTAAACCTATTGTAGAGCCAACCAAGCCCTCTACCAAGCAACCTGTGGAGTAGCATAAGGAGCTTCAATTTTCTAAGGCTCTCCCAAAGGACAACGTGGAACGATCCTCAACACCTTACCGCTTTGACGTCCTGGCTCAACTGGCCAATATCCCGGCCAGGATTACCCTTTACGAGCTCCTGAGACTATCAAAGTCAACAAGAGAAGCTCTGAGGGAAGCCCTAACTGATGCTGAGGTCTTCATGGCCCAGATCCCGGCTAGACCTCAGGAGGAAAATAAAGAAGACTGCCTCCATGCCTCTCAAAATGCACCTTGCATTACCTTCACGCCAGAAGACATGTAGATCAAGGGGAAATATGACAGGCCCCTGTACTTCTCAGGGTACATTGGATCATCTGAAGTGAGTCGCATTCAGGTAGATGCAGGATCCGCATTGAGTATTATGCCTCGCCGGGTCAGCAGCATTTAGGGATCCCCACCCACCGATTGAGCGCCATCCAAACTACCATCTATGGTTTCAATGCCAAAGGTACACGCCCAATGGGGAAGATCAAGCTCAAATGCTAGATTGGAGATTTAAGATCTGAAGTGACATGTTATGTAATTGACGTCGACACTTCGTACAATTTGCTGCTCGGACGACCGTGGATTCATCGTAATTCCATCGTCCCCTCCACTCTCCATCAAGTCATGAAGTATGTTGACGGAGGGGGAAAGTCCGAACATTGATCGCTGAAAGGCATCCATTTAAGGGGGTAGAGAACTATTTCACAGATTCTCTCCTATACTAGGATTCTCTGGAGATGAATGAAAATCCACAGCCAGAGGAAACAGACTCTGGTAATGAAGCTGATACTGAACCAGAGGCGGAAGAAGAATGCCTTTGGGAATTAAATCCACTTGTAACGAGCATTGATAAGCTCGATGTTAATAACACCGCCGATGAGATAGGCAAGTGGTATATTAATGAAGAGCTGAATTTGGCTTATTTTTCTGTGTTTGCTTCTGATTCAGCACCGTCGGACACTAGTACCGATGTGGATGATGACCCCTGGTCGGCAGTAGATGCTCTGACATCATTGCATGTACCAGTAAAGTCATCCTTTACGATGTACAAAGATGTCGGTGACGTGCAAGAATCCGCATTCATGGTCCCAGAAAGACGCAAAGGCCAAAAACCAATTCTTTTTGAAAGAATTAAGTTCGAATCGATGCCTCGCGAAGACTCAGGAAGCGAGAACGAATCCCGTCAATTCGCCCATTATGAGCCAAATGTACTCAGAATGATGGAGAACATGGGGTACGATCTAACAAATGGCCCTGGTTTGAACTTCGACAAAGGATAAAGAACGCTGCTTCGGTCCTTCGTTCCAAAAGGAAAGGCTTCTGATTATTATCGCTGAACTCGCTGGGGATTGGGCTATGTGTCAACTCTGATCTCATCAACCTCCAAGTCCGAAGAGTCATTATACCATATTCATTCATCAGGCACATCATCATGGGAGTCAGATGTCAGTGTCGACAACCTCTTCAGAGAACTTTCAGTAAATATGATTTCAACAAGTTACCTGGAAGATGGAGATGAAGAAATGATCCAGTCAGATACAGATCCTTAGATCAAATACCTAAACACTCTCTGGGATATTCGCTTCGAACAACGTGAACCACCCACGAAAGATAAGGTCACCTAGATTAATCTAGGAGACGAGGCTAATCCCAAGCCAATCTTTATAAGCGAAAGCTTATCACCCTCCGAGAAAGAAGATCTAATATCTCTTGTGCAAGAGTATATAGATGTTTTCGCTTGGAATTACAAGGATATGCCTGGCTTGACTCTCAGATGGCCACGCATCACCTCAATATCAATCCGGATGTGAAACCAGTCAAACAACAGCAACAACGGTTCCGTCCAAAAATAATGGAAGCAATCCAGTCAGAAGTCAAAAAGCTTATACACTTTGGCTTCATCAGGGAGGAACAACACCCCAATTTGGTAGTTAATATCGTCCCATTACTAAAAAAATGGGAATATCCGGGTTTGCATTGATTTTTGTGATCTAAATGAAGCCTGTCCTAAAGACGAATTTCCTCTCCCAATCACGGATGTCATGATCGACAATACGTGTGGGTTTGAACGAATGTCCTTAATGGATGAATCCTCAGGGTACAATCAAATCAAAATGCACCTTGATATGAAAAGCATACTTCTTTCAGAACACCAATAGGGGTGTATTGCTATACCGTCATTCCCTTTGGATTAAAGAATGGGGGGGCAACATATTAGAGAGTTATAAATGCGATTTTTCATGAGCATATACGCAATATAGTGGAATGCTACGTCGACAATATTGCAGTGAAAAGCCGTACCAAAGGCGATCACATAGCGGATCTGACGACGGTATTCGACATCATGCGGGCGCATCAGCTGAAGATGAACCCCACTAATCCTTCCTGGGGGTAGCCAGTGATAAATTCCTTGGATTTGTGGTGACATCTAAAGGAATCCATCTCGATCCAGAGAAAGTCCGCGCTGTCCAGGAAACGCAGCCTCCAAGAAATCTTAGAGAGTTTAGAGGATTGCAAGGGCGACTAGCGTACATCCGGAGGTTTATCTCAAATCTCTTGGGAAGATGCCAACCCTTCACCAAATTAATGAAGAAGGGTGTCTCATTCATTTGGGACGATGCTCGCCAACATGCGTTCGAGGAAATTAAACGATACCTTACGCAACCACCCGTCCTTACAGCTCCAGTTTCAGGAAAACCTTTCCTGATATATGTTCGAGCGATGGATCATTTTTTAGGAGCTTTGCTAGCCCAGAATAATGATCTGGAACACGAGCAGGCAACCGACTATCTGAGTAGAACCATGATCGGAGCCGAACATCGGTACAACCCGATCGAAAAGGAATGTTTGATGTTGGTGTTCGCCGTTCAGAAAATGCGACACTACTAGCGGGCCAAACTATAAATGTCATATCAAAAGTCAAACCTTTGAGGTTGCTTATGATAAAGCCTTCGTTGCTAAATAGTCGACTAGCAAAATGGGCCATACTGCTCTTCCAATATGAGATGTACTTTCTACCATAAAAAGCTATGAAGGGACAAGCGGTGGCAGATTTTCTAGCTGAGCATCCAGATCCAAGGGCGACCAAACTGTATGAAGATCTGTCAGATGAATTCACTGAAGTTTGTCTGATCCAGACGTCTTTTGAAGGACAGGTGTGGCAGCTCTTCTTCGACGGTGCATCAAGAACGGGTCCATGAGGTCATGTCATAACAGCAGTGGGGGTAGTACTTATCTCCCTGCAGAACTATGTAATCCCTCGTGCATTCTCATTAACCGATCCATGTTCCAATAACGTAGCGGAATGCAATGCTCTCTTGATCGGAATGCAAATCGCCGATGAGATTGGCGTTAAAAATCTCGAAGCATACAGTGACTCTAAGCTCATCGTTAACCAAGTTCACGGGGAGTACGAAGTCAGACATGAGGACTTAGTACCCTATTATAACGCAACTATTTACATGGCTGAGAGGTTCAGAAACTTTTTCATCGACCATATACCTCGCCAGCAAAATGCGCATGCAGATGCACTGGCGTCTCTTGCTGCTTCATTGGCTCTTCCAGCTGGAGTAGTAAAGAAAATACTCGTCTACAGTCATGACTTGCATTATCCAAGGCTCGCTTTTGAAGACCACCAAAAACCGATAGGAGACCATCAAGTCGAAGAAGCCCTAGAGACTTCAACAGATCCAGAGCTCAGGGATTGGCGATTCCCGTACATCGACTATGCATTGTACGATATTCTTCCTGATGAGCCCAAAAAGGCTGCTGCCATTAGAAGGAAAGCTCTCAAATTCTACTATAATGCGATCACGCGAACACTGTACCGCCGATCGCATGATGGGATCCTCCTTCACTGCCTGTCACAAAAGGAGGCACAGGAAGTACTCAAAAAAGTGCATGACGGTATGTATAGAGCTCATCAGCCTGGCCCCAAGCTTGGGGATCGACTCCGTAGACTAGGGTATTATTGGCCCAAGATGATCCCAGACGCCATCGTTTACGCCAAACGATGTCATACTTGTCAAATCCATGGTGACTTCATCCATCAAGCACTAGGACATCTTCACTCCACAACTTCAACCTAGCCCTTTGAGATGTGAGGATTGGACGTGGTTGGCCCTATCAGCCCACCTTCATCCAAAGAACATTGGTTCATCTTAGCTATAACCGATTACTTCTCTAAATGGGGTGAAGCTATTCCCTTGAGGGAGGTAAAGGCATCTGACGTGATCAAATTCATTTAACATCACGTTATATATCGCTTTGGTGTACCACGACGGATCTTTCATGACAATGGGCCCCAGTTCATCAGCCAAGCCTTTTAAAGATTCTGCAACAAGTTCAGAATCCAAGGCGTATCTTCAATGGCATACTATCCAGCCGCTAACGGCCTTGCAGAAGCTTTCAACAAGACTATTAGAAAACTTCTCAAGAAATTCATCTCGAAAAGTCAACGCGACTGGGACGACAAATTAGGTGAATGCCTATGGGCCTATCGCACGACAGTTCGAACCCCGATGAAAGCTACGCCTTTCTCCTTGGTATATGGATGTGAAGCTGTACTCCCAGTAGAAATTTAAATCCCATCTCTACGCATCGCCTTGATGGCAGAAATGACAAACGAGGAGAAGTATCGATTGCGACTCCAAGAGCTGGAGGCTTTGGATGATAAAAACCTGCAAGCTCAACAGCAAATCGAGTTCTATCAAGCTCGAATTACCAGAGCCTTAAACAAGAAAGTCAAGGAGCGGACTTTCAAGAAATGCGACCTTGTCTTAGCCGTCAGGAGACCTATGATGATGATGCATAAGACCAAGGGAAAATTCTAACCCAAATGGAAGGACCATTTGTAGTGGAGTCGGTCTACTCAAATGGGCATACCGTCTTATAACCCCAGGCGGTGATATGCTTATGATGCCGATCAACGGCAGATTCTTGAAGAAATATTATCCTTGATAGCATTCTTCTCTCGATCAGGTTAATACTACACCTCTGATCAAAACTCCAGATCCAAGATATTTAGAAGAACGCCAAAGAAAAGCTTCTTTCTTCCTTCATTGGATCATATCACAGTCGATCAGCGTTGAGCCGATCGAGCACTGGTTACATCATGATGCATGATGTAAACATTGAAGAAGAAATAAAATGCAAAACTTGGTTCTAGCTTTGTAACTCTTCTCTAGTGTATCTATGAACATCCGACGCCTCCGACGGCTAAGGATAGAGGAAAATGTTGGCTTTTAAGCCCAATATAAGTTTTTGACAACTCATCATGCTGAGGGGAATAACATGGCTAGCCCAACTCAAGTGGTAGTTGGTAAAGGCACACCAAATCCGTTAATAGCTGAGGGTTTGCTAAAAATCCTAAGGGACTTGGTCCCTTTCTCTCCTCCAAAATCTCTTACCAATTCTTTTTCATAGAATGGTAGGACCACAAAAACACCTGTGTTCATTTCTCCAACAAAATGAGCTGGGACTTGTCACGTTAACAGTAAACCTCTGACAAGCCGGATTTCTCGATCCCCAGTGGATTCTGTTAAGTTAATATTAAACCTCTAACAACAAAACTCATTAAAAATCCTCACTGTTATGTAAATATTACACCTCTAATGGCGAATCTCCCATGTCTCTAGGAAATCAACGATTGTCACGTTAATATTACACCTCTGACAATCCATTTCATTTTCCACCAAAATCCCCTACCAATTCTCTTTCATAGAGTGGTAGGTCCACAAGCTCAATCACTGCTATGTTAACACTACACCTCTAACAGTAAAAAACCTCAATACTACCCGGCGAGTACAAACTTTCACTTGTTACTCCCTTACATGGAGTCACAAGTCTTCAATTTTGGTCAAGTTAATACTACACCTCTGACATTCTGATTGAGATTTTGATAATTGAAATAGAGTTCAGAATTCTTAGTCTCAATGCGAATCCGCTGTAGCAAGGGCTCAAGCGGGTCGTGATCCTCAGGGAAGGATGCGATGAAAGCTTTTCGACTCGATTCCTCTGTATGCTTCAAGTAAGAAGAGAGAGATTAGATTGGTGATGAAAATATGAGATTAAAGACGTGGTTTTGCTGATCTTCTACCACAACCCTATTGCAAGTTAAGGAGCTTGATCTTCATCTTAAGATTGATATGATTCACCCTAGGTCATTACAAATGATTCAAGCAAGAAAAATCAATGCTAGATTCTTGCTAAGTTACATAATCTAAAAACTAAACTATGGTTCATCCTAACATCTAGGTGCAGCCTAATAAAAGACGAATCTCAAACTTATGCTGTCCTAGTTCTTAAGTTGAAGTCATGAAAAGCCTTTTTAATATGCAACCTAGATTAGGATTTCTAGGTATTTGTTTAATCTTCTAGAAAAATTGTTTTTAATACCTAGGGTTTCGATTGATGTTCCTTAATCAGATCTAGGCTTAACTGCTCTAGGGTTGCTTCAAGAGTCTCAGCAAACCACTAGAGAGATTTAGTTCTTCATTATTTTTTTTCTTTTCAAATTATTTATTTTTTTATTATTTTTTATGAGAAAGATTGCAAGGAAAAGAAAAACGAAAACAAGAAGAGATCACAGATTAAAACAAAGAGAGATCACAAAAGAAATAAAGTAAAGTTGCAGAAATTAAAAGAGAACAAAAGAGTGACCTTTATTTCGTTGAATCTCCGGTTACACAATCGTCTCCTTCTTCTCCACAAATAGCATGAAATAAAAATTACAACTTTGAATAAAAGTGGCTAAAGAAAACCCTAATCATCTCTGCATGCCCCTCCCTGTTGCGACTGCACAGATATTTATAGTGCAGAATGCCGAGGAGTCCCGGATGAAGCTGCCCACGAAAACTGGGCTCTGGATAAGCTCAAAATGCCGCAAAAACCCTAGTTTTGCCGCCAATTTGCGGCAAAGTTAGGGTTTCTGGCCACGCGCTTTGGCGCGTGGCCTCTCCTGGTCCGTCCATGTGGGATTCCGCTTCTAGAAGTGTGATCCTGGCCTTTTAATCTAGATTTTCGAGATAACTTGGTAATCAAGTTACCCTTAATCCAGATTTCTTCAAATCTTCTCTCCATGAAATTCCTCTTTATCTTGGCCTTTTATTCTCATCTTGCAGGTGTTTAGGGTTGGATAGAAGTCTATCCTTCCCTAATCTCTGATATTTGCAACTTTTAGCCCTTATATTTGCATTTTGACTTCTTGTAATTGCGCTTTTGCACCTGGGCTTCAAACATGGGCTTGGATCTGGGCTTTTGGGCTCTTTAAGCTTTATTTCTTATTAAAATAATACTTCGAGGCCTGCACACATTAAATAACGAAATATTAATAAATGTGCATTATAATATGAATAAATGTGCAAATGTGATGGTATATATGATGACAATTATGCATTTTTCACTACCTATCACATTCCAAACTCCACTTGTCAATTCTCATCAATAGAATGACAAGTCCTCAAAATTGCTCATATTGTAAATCAATTCTTATCAAGTTAATACTAAACCTCTGACAAATTACTGTTAAGTTTAACACTACACCTCTAACAGTGATTAAGTTGCTGCCAAGTTTAATATTAAACCTCTGACAGTCACTTTTTCTTAGGCTTCTATATCAAAGCTGAAATGAGCGATGCTAAGTTTAACACCATACCTCTAACATCCAGTTCATTGTTAAGTTCAACAATACACCTTGACAATGACTTTCCCTCGAACTTTCATATCGAAGTCGAGATGACTAATGTCAAGTTTAAAATTACACCTCTAACATTACCTCCACTTCTAAGTTTAACACTACACCTATGACAGTGGTATTGTCAGTCTTTCCAAACGAAACTGAAATTTCTACATAGCTAAGTTAACATCACACCTCTGGCTCACATCCTTGTCAAGTTAATATCACACCTCTGACAAATTTAATCCAACCCGTTAAGTTAATATCACACCTTTAATGGTAAAAATTCTCCTAGATCCCCCCATGGGTCCAGTCTCACTTGTTATTCTTGTCAACAGAATAGCAGGTCTACTTAAAAGCACTGTTATGTTAGTGTTATACCTCTAGCGGTGTTTCCATCAAATCCCCAGCTGAGTCCTAGTTAAGTTAATACTAAACCTCTGATGAATACTCATTTGTAATCCTCTATGGGGGTGAAAACTTCACTTGTCATTCTCATTCATAGATTGGCAAGTCCACAGAAACCATCCCACTCCTGTCAAGTTAATATCACACCTCTGACAGCATTCTTAAATTCCTGAAATGGAATTTTTTTCCCAACTTTGACTTGTTCAGATAATTATCGCATTTATAGCAAGCCAAGAGTTTCTACTTCTATTTATCTGATTTTCAATACAGAAAGGAATTCAAGATAATATAAGAAGACAAGAAAAGTGTCACTTTTATTGATATTCAAGCATATGAAAGAAATATAAGACGCACTCTTATACAATAAGATTGAGTGTTACAACAAAGGAATACAAAGAAGTCCCTTGACTCAGTGAAAGGCTGCACTCACTCCTTAAAAGATCAAAGGTACATGAAATTCTTCTTGACTGCGGCAAGGAAAAGCGGATTGACTTCTTCTCTTCTTGGGAACAATGGTGTTTCTCGAGATCGAAATGCAGAGGAGCATTCTGATTCCTTTCGACCAACTGGTGTGGGATGTAATCCTTCGCTTAATGGCAGACTTTGTCACCAAAAAGCTGGATCTTCTTTGATCAAAATTTGCAAAGGGAGGATCCGAGACCTTACTGGTGACATCCTCTTTCCTGTGGCCTTCAAGGGCACCATACCCACTGTGACCATGATGAACCTGGGGCATTGCTGGTGTGTCATGTCCAATAAGATCTTGACACGTATCAGTTACTGCGTGAAGCCTCCTTGCTCATGAACAGGAGCTTTGACTCCCCGAATGCTCGCCAATCGAACAAGCTGGCCGGTCAAAATATTCTTCCATAAGTCCAGTGAAGACGCAGAAGACTGACTGAAACTGTCAGAACCTGTAAGAAGCAAAAAACTAAAAGGTTAAAATTCTGCTAAGGTAGGAACAGAAAATCTGAAGAACAGATGCGAGCCTGAAGTTATGAACTTCAGACGCGGAGTTGACCAGTGCATAGAGTATGGATCCGAACGCGGTCTGGTCTTAGACATGCGTCTGAGATATAAGACGCGAGGTAACCCAGACGCAGAGTTCTCTACACCCGCGTTTGAGATACAGGGGTTACCACATCCAAGTCCAGAGGTCTCAAAAGAGCTAGAATTCTTTAAGTCAAGAACCTCAAAACGCGAGCTTCATGTACAAAGCTTGCGTTTCAAGATCCAAGCACAGAGTTTATCACACTCACGTTCAAAAGACTTGGGACTTAGAGTTTAAAGTCAGTCAGCTCGCGCTTCATCAAAAGTCTGAAAGACGCGTCTACTGAACACAACGCATCAATCAGATTTCAAGAGAAGATTGAGAGATCGAATTTCTTCAATGGACAGGAAAACAGAAACTCAGTGAGACTGAGTATTTTATAGCGACAAATAGTTCCTACTCGGGAAAGAATTCTCTAGAAGTTAGACTTTATTCACCAAGGTGCAGCCGTAAAAGCATTTAAAGCAATGCTTTTTGATCTTAAAATCACTTGACAGTGATAATCTTCAGAGAAGATTAAAGGAAAGCATGAAAGCTTTGAGTTCTTGTTGTTCATTAGAACACATCACCTTGAAGGGAAGATAGACGAATCAAGACGAAGACCTTTAGAGCGCATGCTCTTAAAGGAAAAGAGTCTAAGTAATGGACTGTTAAAGAGGCTGAGGCCTATTTATAGGCAAGCCATAAGACTTGTAATTAATGGCATAAAAATCAAAGCCATCAGCCTTAATGCCTGCATAGACATCAAATCCAATACGAAGTTGACACGTGGATTGACGCTCTAGGAAACACCAACATCACAAGTCCCCAACCGTTAACGCCGACTTGGCATTAAAAGATCCAGCAAGATCTTTAAGACGGATTGCATGTGACGCTTTGGAGGCTGCGTCCTGAAGTTCGCGTCCATTTCACAAAAAATGAAGGCTGCGTCCTGAAGTCCGCGTTCTTATACAGACTTAAAGGCAGCGTCCTGCAGTCCGCGTTCTTATACAGACTTAAAAGCAGTGTCCTTTCTGTTGGCCCAAAGGCCTATCACCCTAGTTTTGATGATGATCAACTCATGAAGTTATGTTTACTAATGATCTTGTGTTTAATTAGTGACAGATTCCTTATCAAGATCTTAGTAGGTGTGGAGCTTCAACAAAGGATAAAATGTCAAGTTGGAAGCTAGCACCGGTCGATTCACGAGCCTATGCATCAAGACCACATCTAGAGATGAGCTCGGTGGATTGCATGTGGACCAAGTCAAGAAGATGAGAAGACTTCAAGGGAAGACTTCAAGAAGATGAAGACTTGTGTCTAGGTATAAGATTTTGTTTTGTTTTAGTTAAAATGTAAAGGATAGAATAGTTGGTGGATTGCTCAAGTCATATCACACACACACTCTTGATAGAATTGTTTTCATGATAAAAATTTCATTTCATAAAAGATTTTCTTGTTAAGAAAAGATTTTCATTGTGACAAGATTCTATTTGGTCTTGGTATTTCAAGTTTACATATCTTATATCCAAAACCAAGTTTAGTGCTTTATGTCAAAACCTAGATATTTCATCTTGATTGTGTAGTGGATCATATCCATACACACTATGCTTTAAAGTATATCTTGTTTTTGTATTTGATGAAAATTTGGAAAAACATGTTGTTTTAGAAAAACAGTTTTTATTATGAGCCAATATTTCCAAGTTACAAAAAATAGTCAAATCTTTAATAACATGCCTTGATTTTGTGCAAGCATGTTTCTATATCATAAAACTATTTTTTATAAAATTTCTAAGTATTTATGGGATTTTTTTTATTAAGCCAAAAAGACCAATCTTTAATCCCAAAATTTTCAGGTTCTGGCAGTTCTGATTTTTCAGAACTGACAGTGGCCGGTCGACCGGGTCGGTCGACCGGACGTGCACAGACGTGCACGCCTGTGTGCACTGGAGAACGGTCGACCGTGCCGGTCGACCGCTTCAGAGAGCCTTGCTCTCAGGAAATCTCGGTCGACCGGGCCGGTCGACCGACAGAGAGTTTACTCTCTCCTCCAGTTGCTCGGTCGACCGGGTCGGTCGACCGGAGGCTCTAACGGTCGGATTCTTGACCGTTGGCGGTCGACCGGACCGGTCGACCGGCAGTACTGACAGAGCCCAACGGTCAGATTTTTCTGGCCTCTATAAAAGGGGGTTTTGTCATTGTTTGAAGCCAAGATTTTAGGAGAGCTTTTGTCCAGTTATTTCCATTCTTTTAGCAGAGTTTTCTCCACAAAATAGAGTGCCAATATTTCCTATCAAAAGGGTTTTTATCAAGAGAGTGTTTATTGTGATTTCTTGAGATTTTCACCAAAGATTCTTTCCTTGCTTTCTCACACAAACACTTGAGCATCCATTGAGCTATTCATCCTATAGGTGTTGTAGTGAGAGTTTTTGTAGGTGATCAAGTGTTTAGATCACCAAGATTTCATCTTGTACTTTGAGGAGACGGGCAAGTGTGCTCGTGGTTGTTTAGGGTTCGGGTGCGAACTCTTGTAGCTTGAGGTGCGGCCTCGACGAGCCGGTGGGCTTGTGGTGTGTAAGGGACTTTGGGAGTCCGAGGGCTTGTAGGTGTTGCGGCACCAAGGAGAGATCCGGTTGGATCGTGCATAGTGGAAATCCTTCGTGTGTCGAAGGCAAGGATGTAGAGCAAGTGTGCTCGAACCTCGAAACAAACCCTTTGTGTTTGCGATTGCTCACTCTTGCTCTCTTACTCTTTTTGTCTCACTTATATCTTGCATTACTTTATAGTCTTTATCTCTTATATGCATGATATACCTTTGTGCTCATAATTGCTATACTTGCTTGGGATTGTTATTAACACTAGTATTCAACCAAGAGAGCCAACGCGGCACCTCAACCCATTCAAGGGGAATCTAGAGGAGTTTGTCCAGAGCCTCGCAAGGGGAATTCGGCAACACTCTTGTGTTATACATAAGTGTT
This sequence comes from Agave tequilana, assembly GCA_038442645.1. Taxonomy (NCBI): domain Eukaryota; kingdom Viridiplantae; phylum Streptophyta; class Magnoliopsida; order Asparagales; family Asparagaceae; genus Agave; species Agave tequilana. Next base: position 69,148 of record JAVJIF010009564.1, read on the forward strand.
CAATTAAAAGAAGTTTAATTTGGTCAACTTAGTTTTAATTCCGCATTATTTGTTCACAAGTGACCATTAGATTAGCCATCACCTATTCACCCCCCCTCTAGGTGATCTTACAATTGGTATCAGAGCTAGTGCTCTTGATATTGGGTCTAACAACCTAAGAGTTAAAGATCCTCTTTTAGGCTAATCACAAGATTTGTACACACACAATGGACTTCATGTCACCACCCACCTTTGACATTCTTTACATCCAAATTTGGAAGGTTAAGATGTCTTTGTTCCTCAAAGGACTTGGCCTTAGTGTATATCTTACCACAACTAATAAAGAATATTGCTTAAATGGTAAGAACATTGAGGCTAATGCAAAAGCCCTTCATGCTATTAAGTCAACCCTAAATGATGATTATTTATCTAGGGTTTCTAATGTTGAATCGGCTTTTGTAGCTTGGAACATCATCACCTCCCTTGGCGAAAAAGACCTATACTATGCGGGGAGCGATTCGGACGTTGGAAGCGACATCTCCAACGTATGCTATATGGTCCAAGGGGATAACCCCCTTGAGGTAAACACCGAATCCGATGATGAGGATGTAGACATGTCATATGATGAGCTTGCTACCTTTTGTCATCTTGTGCTTGAAAAATATGACATGATTAAAAAGAAAAATAAAAATTTGAAAAAGGAACTTGATTGCATGCATGTAGAACATGACTCTTTTAGAAGTAACATTGCATGTTTAGAAAAAGATAATAAAATTTTGAAAAAGAATTTTGATGCCATGCTTAATGATAAAGATTCTTTAGAAAATAAAATGGCATGCTTAGAAAAAGAAAATGAAGATTTGAAAAATGAGAATATTTCCTTAATGTCTAAATTGAATGTTTTATGTGAAGGAAATATGATTTTGAAAAATAAGATTGATTTGGTGGAAAAACAAAAGGAAGATGTTTTTCAAGAAAATAAATCTTTGAAAAGAAAAATTTGTGAAAAAGAAAAAGATTTTGTTTCACAAAAGAAAAAGAAAAGTGATTCTATATCTCATCATGCTTCTCATGCACACATTGATCAAAATGAGATTAAAAATTTGAAAAATAAAATTGATAATTTGAGCTCTAATTTGAGCTCATGTGCATTCAATCATACTAGATTGGAATCCTTGTTTCAAAAGAAACAAGTTCCTCATACTCATGCACATCATCATCATGACCATGCTTATGATGCACATCATGCTCACACTCCCACTCATAAGTATGCTAAGGTGTACACATGTACACATTGTGGCCGCAAAGGCCATCTAAGAAAATTTTATTATGAAAGGTTAAATGTTCTTATTTTTGATAAAAATAAAAATGCTTGGGTTCCTTACAAGACTAACCCCATAGGACCCAAGAAAATATGGGTACCAAAATTCCCACCTTGTGTATTTGATGTAGGTGAGGAGTCTCTCAAAACGTGAGAGATTTGGTGCCTTGATGGTGGGTGCATTTGAACTAAAATGACACATACTTGGAGCACCGCTATCAAGAAATTTTGGTGGGTCAACCACCATGCTTGGAGTTTTGGAGTTGGTAACAATTTCTAAACTTCTATTTTATTTATGTACATGCTTTTTTATTTTCATAATATCATTCATAGCATGTTCATGTTTTAAGATTTTTTTTTTGGGTACTTCATGTGGCATTTACATGCTTAAATGTAGAATGTGTCAAAACTTGCATTTATACATATATGTATAGTGAACTACAATTGACTCATACATATTTGAACTTCATGCTCATTTGTATCCACTATATGCATGTGTATAGGCTAGTTTTGATGATTCGGTCATTTATACTTGTTATGCCTATCTTTGATCTTACTTCATGTATATGTGTGTTTAATTCAAATCTAATAAATATACATGTATACCTTGTGAAATCAATGAAAAGCTCGAATATGTGCTAATGTACCTTCGATACTTCCGTTATAGCATTGGCTCAACGGGTCGTATCCACAGGGAAGGGAGGCGATAGAAGCATTGATAGTTTCTATTCACGTTATTTGTTAACACTTCTTCTTTGTTGAAAGAATGAAAAAGAAAGTGAAAGGAAAAGGAAAAGGAAATCCAGAATGTGGTAGGTGAGGAGAGCGATGAAAATATCGATGTAAAAACCAAATAGATGAGTGGTTTGGAAAACAAAGTAGAAAAGGAGTTGAAACAAGGATGAACTAAGAAGGCGGTGAAAACATCGATAGAAAAATGATAGAAAGAAGTTTGAAAAACGATTTCTAAAACAAGATGAAAGAAAACTCATGGCTACTAACTACTAAATGCTCCACTAACCATGCTAACTTCTTCATGATAGTTGCCTCACATTTTGATCCTCAGCCATCATTAATCCTTGGCTTCAAGAGACGATACAAAGCATGGCACATGGATGGTTCATCACATTCAAACATGCATCAAGATCAAGCTAACACAAGCATCACTCATTACACTACTAAAAAGAAAGCATGAAAATAAAAGAGAGTTAGCTTGGTTAGCAAGTTAGCAAGTTAGCAAGTTAGATGTTAGAACCCATCATCATTGGCCATCAATGGCTCTTGCAAGAACAAGGCCTTAATAGAGGCTACCCGATTCATGTGGATTATCAAGTAAGTGATTAGATGGTTAGTGGTTAGTAGTTAGATTGCCATGAGAAGAAAAGTTAGCAAGAAATCATGTAGAAGATGAAGGAGATTACAATGGAAGAGAAAGGAGGCACCTTTACATAGACTGTCACTATCTATTACATCAATCCCTCTCTATCTCTCTCTCTCTATGAATCACTCAGCCCTACTACAATGATCTAAAAAGAAATGAAAATACAAGAGAAATGAAGAGCACTTACCTACACTACTCCTAAAATCTGCACCTACTCCTAAAAACGAAGACTGCTTGCGTTTTGGCCAAAGGCAGGGCTATTTATCGGCATAGGAAGCATCCAGAAGACGAGACGGGGCCACGCGTAGAAAATCGACGCGTGGCTCCACTCCTTTGCCGCGGAAACGCGGCTATTGCCGCGTTTTCGCGGTAATACCAGGGAGGTGGGTCCCTGGATTTCGTCAGGGGCTCCCTCTGGCTTCGAGAATGTTCAGGGTATATTCTGTTTCTGGTAATTTCGCCCGAATATTCATCTGACATGCGCAGGAGTCTAGGTTCAATGAATCTTCTTGATAATCCTTTGCTTGGCCTCCAAGTAATGCGGGATTAATTACCATAAAAGAGGTTTAATTAAGCTCTTATTACTCCTTTGCCCTTGAACTTTGGATCTACCTGCAATAAAGACCAAAACACGGTTTAGACCGACAATTTATTCATAAATCGGTGGGAAATGCGATATAATAATGCATAATCGTAGACTAATCATTCTCACTCAGGAATCACGTCCTCCCTCGTGCATTCTCATTAACGGAGCCTTATTCCAATAACGTAGCTGAGTACAATGCTTTTCTCATTGGCCTCCACCTCGCTCAACAGATGGGGTTATAATATCTTGAAGCTTATGGCGATTCCAAGTTGATCATCAATCAAGTTAAGGGTGAATATGAGATCCGCCATGAAGACCTCATACCTTATCATCATGCAGCCATTCAGTTGGCTAATACATTTGAAGGCTTTTACATCAGTCATGTATCCCGCCTCCAAAATACAAAGGCAAATGCTCTAGCGGCACTAGCAGCTACACTGGCTTTACCTGCTGATACAAGCTACCATCTCACGGTGGCCACCCGTCATCTCTTCTGCCCGAAGTACAGTTTAGAGGTTAGCGAAGTTCATATAACCTCGACAAACTTTGAACCAAGGGACTAGCGATTCCCGATCATTGACTATGCCTTACACGGCATATTGCCTGATGACCCCAAGGAAGAAGTGGCTACTCGATAAAGGCCTACTCGATTTTACTATGATGCACTGGTAAAAATGCTATACCGCCGTTCATATGATGGTATACTTCTTCATTGTCTATCCAATTCAGAGGCACAAGAAGTAATCAAAGAGGCACACGATGGTATATTCAGGGCTCATCAACCAGGTCTAAAACTCAAGGATCGATTGAACAGACTCGGTTATTATTGGCAACCATGATAGCCGATGCAATCAAATATGCACAAAGGTGCAAAGCTTGTCAAATCCACGCAGACTTCATACATCAACCTCCGGAGCTACTTCACCCAACTGTTGCTTCGTGGCCATTTGAGGCTTGGAGAATTGATATAATAGGACCAATCACTCTTCCGTCAGCTAAAGGTCATTGATTCATCCTTGTAATAACTGATTACTTCTCAAAGTGGGCAGAGGCTGTCTCGCTCGCTGAGGTTAAAACAACCAATGTGGTTAACTTCATCAAACATCATGTCATCCACTGATTTGGTGTCCCTAGATGGATCACTCAATAAAATGGTCCCCAATTCGCAAGTCAATCGCTCTATAGGTTTTGCGACAACTACCAAATTCAGAATGTAGCTTCAGCCACTTATAACCCTACTATTAATGGTTTAGCGAAAGCATTCAACAAGATAAATATTAAGCTACTCAAGAAATTTGTTTCATCAAGCAAACGAGATTGGAATGAGAAGTTCAGTGAATGTCTTTGAGCCTACCGAACTACAGTCCGAGCCCCAATAGGTAACACGCCTTTTTCTCTGGTATACATGTGTGAGGCAGTCATACCTCTAGAGATCCAGATACTGTCGCTACGGGTCGCCTTAGCAACCAAAATGACTAAGGAAGACAATGATCGGTTATGCCTTCAAGAACTCGAATCCCTAGATGACAAACACCTACAGGTTCAACAACGCATTGAATTGCACCAAGATCGAATCACCTTCAATAAGAAAGTTAAAGAAATGGTATTCCAAAAAGGAGACTTAGTTTTAGCCGTCAAAAGACTCATAGTCATGACATACAAAACCAAAGGTAAATTTCAACCCAAATGGGAAGAGTCGTTCCTGATAGAAACAGTCTACTCAAATGGGACCTATGGCCTAGCAACTCCAGACGACGACACAATCATGATGCCGGTTAATGGTAAATTCCTAAAAAAGTACTATCCTTGATCACGTTAACACCTAACCTCTAATCAGATAAGTACCCATTATGATCATGTTAACATTAATGTAACGCCCCGCCCTGATGGATACGGAGACGCTACTGCGACAAATATATGCAGGACAAAAATATCCTTATGTATATATGTTAAGCATCAGTACAGACCAGAATTAGAATACGGAAGTACATAGAGTATATACATTCTAACATAAGGAGTACAATTTACAAAGTTATTACAGAACGTGATATAATATTACATGTACATTATACCACAACCAAGTATAAAAGTAAAATTTACAATATGTACATTACAAACGATGCTCACGAGCTGAGAGGAAATCCTGCAAGCTAGAAGGAAGTGTCAGGTCTGGAAGGAACTGGGACTAGTCAGACTGCTCTGAGAGGTAAGCTTGATCTTCAGTGGAAGGCTCCACTTCAATCCAAGCTTCAGAACCTAAACATGCAAGTCCAGGGGAGTCAGAAACTCGCCAACAAATGTTCAGGTTATTGCCAAGAGGCGTGTAGAGAATATGTGTATATATATATCCAAATCAGTAAACAAGCATCAAAAGTTGTGTCGTGTGTAAATAATAAACATGTGATGGAGATATAACGTGATGTAAGCGATAAGCATGCATAGATCTTTTATTACCATTTTTAATATTTAATTTTATTACTCATCCTACTCATATGTCTAAGTATGTGTAATAGCGTCCTAGTACACATACATCCACATTTAAGTAAGGCGAGGTTATTATTAGAAACCAATAGGGGTATCAACGAACAATGTTTCCAGTGGGTCCCATGCATAGCCGGCACCACAACCCAGGATGTTCCGTTGTTGGTGTACGGAACCTACCGCGAGGCGTATAGGAGGGTCTTATAGGATGCCCTTTTTCAAGATGATACCAAGGAGGGAGCCAGCACTCTCCTCGGTTGCCTGGAGGCCCTCACGTCAGACCAGAAGTTTTAGTTACATAATATACCTAATACCACTGTAAACATGAACATGTATTGATATCTGTAGGTTTCCCCCGACCCAGTGTAAGTTGTTCTTTTATGGTTTATTAGAAAATTATCAGATTCTAGGAATGTACAAGAGTATATCAAGAATGTCCAGTGTACATAAATACTATCAGGCGAGCAGGTTAACATTCCCGTGAGTGATAATTATAAGTCAGGTATGTCATGTTGAATGGCAGGTGATAGTATGTTAGAGGTCAGGTGTCAGGTGATAGAATGGCAAACGAATGTAGATATTAACCGATAATACGACTAACTAATAAGAAAATGAACATCCAAGTGAGGTAAGCAGTGCTGGTGGCACAGACAGCGAACAGTGTTTAATACTAAAGCGCCTGACGGAGCCACTGGAATGACTCGGCATAGAAGGCGAGTCTAAAATCAAGCAGAGTTCCGCCTATTCAAATCTAGTGCTGAAAAGTGTTGAGCTCTAAGCATGCCTACCAGGCGAAGCTGAAAGACTTGACGGTCGAAACACACTTCTCTTTCGAGGTAGTGGGCGAGAGCCCGGAGGCTAAAGTACGCTCGGGGTCTAAGCGCACTTCCGGTAGCTACCTCGAAATCCATAAGGGTACATGCCTAAAACCATTGGATAGCCATCCCCGGAGTGGGCAAAAACTCATAGTCGGTACAAGAGTACCTGTGATGTTAGTACCATGCAAGCATGTTATATCGTGATAATATCTAATCTACCGTAGAGTAGTGAAGCCTGAAGGCTGAGTAGAGAGCCCGGGACCAAAGTACGCTCGGGGTCTAAGCCCACACTCGGTAGCTACCACGAAACCCATAAGGGTACATGCCTAAAACCATTAGATAGCCATCCCGGGAATGGGCAAAAACCCAGAGTCGGTACCAGGGTACCCGCACGAGTTTTCTATCATATTACAAGTATTATAGTATATCAGTTCGGTTCAAGTCTAGACATGTCCATAGAATACAGCACACCCACTAGTACAATCACACCGGACTGATACTAAATACAACGCAATACTAATTTTTAATACAAGTCTATTTTTGGCGAGGAAAGTTACTCGCCTAAAACACCAAATTTTGAAGCTTTACGCGTCCGAATTCCCGGGAGAGGAAAAACACGAATTGAGCGAGGGGGCTTGGCCCTAGGGTGGCCGCCGGCCCTAGGGTGGGGGGTGGTGTGCCACCCCTTGGTGGCCTAGGAAGTAGCCGTCCATGATAAGAGAGAGGAGAGAGAGTTAAGGTGGAGGTGTTGGAGTAGGTGGCTGTAGTAATTTGGTAGAGTTTGGTGTTTTGGAGGAAAAAAAATGAAAATGAAATTGAAGAAGATAAAGAAGATGGTGATGTTGAAAGTTTTAATAGGGTGATGGAGGTGGTTTGGTGGTGAGAGTGAAGATGGAGGTGATGGAGAAGAATAAAAAGAAATGGTGGTGAAGATGGAAGGTTTATAATGGTGGTGATGGAGTTTGTTAAAGGTGGTGAAGATATCGTCGAAATAGTAACCGGAATGGTCGCCGGAGGTGTTGCCGGACAAGAGGGATTCGGCCCCTAGCCAAGGATAGTGGTCGGCCTAGGGGGGTGATGTGGTGGTTGTTTTGTGGAGGGGTTTGTGGTGGTGGTAGTTTTGGATAAGGAAAAGGAGAAGATGGAAGTATTGATGGAGTTCTGGAGTTTGTAGTGGTTTAAATGGAGATGGAGGAGAAGGAAGATGACCGCAGGGAGTTGGAGAAGTTGTATTTGTTGTGGTTGTGGTGGAGATGAAGGAAGAGTTGATGGTCTTTAGGGTTTTGATGGAGAAAATAAAAAGGAAGAAGAAGATAAGGGTTTTGTATTTGGGATTGGAGTTAAAAGAGAAGTAAAAGAATTAAGGGAAGGGGTTTTTTGTAAAAGGGAGAGGGGTGAGGTGGCCTTGGACGGCCATGGTGATAGGAGAGGGTAGTTGAGTGGTTTGGGATATTTTGAAGGAGATATTTTGGTGGAAAGGTGTAGAAGGTAATGGAAGAATGGAGAATGTTTTAGAATATGATGGGAGGAAAAGAAAGGAAAGAAAAAGGAAAAAAAGAAAAGAAAAAAGAAATTATTTCATTGGAAGAAAAAGTAGAAATAATTAAAGTGGCAGATTCCCCGGATTCGGTTGCGGATGCGGAAAACTTTCAGAAAAATACCGAAATTCTCAAAAATCAAGTATCTAGGAATGACCCACAAAAATTCTCAAAAATCAAGAATATTATTCTAAGACTCATGGTGAAATCTATTTTTAGAAATTCTTTAAGGTTTTCAAATTACAAATCTTGGACTTAACCATCGATATAGGTCGACACCAAATCTGGCCGAAATCTGTTAAATTCTGAAAATCACCAAAAAATGGATTAAGATAGTAAAAATTATTCTATTCTAAAAAAATGTAAAAACGGTTTCTCAAAATTCAACTCTATTTACAAATTAAAAATCTGAGAATAAACCAGCGGTACCGATTTATTCCGATTTTAGGGTTTTTCTAAAAAAGAATTCTAAAAAATCATGAAAATTCTAATATATTGAAAAAAAATTAAAATAAAAGCGATCAAATCTGATTATCAGAGAGATCAAATCATGTAGTACTGCTATGTGAGTAAAAATAAATAAGAGAAAATAAGAAAATACGCTCGAAAAATCAGGATACGTATCTGAGTATGTATTTCGAGGATTGGATGTTACAATCCACCCACCTTACAAAAATTTCATCCTCAAAATTTTGATAAGAGGGATATGAAGGTAGAGAAGAATAGGGAGAAAGAATTTTACCAACTAAGATGTAAATAATTGAGTGTAACGCTCACGAATAATATCCTCTCGTTCCCACGTAGCCTCTCCTGGAGCGTGCCTATTCCAAGAAATCGGCACTAATGGTATTGCTCTATTCTTCAGGATCTTGACACTTTTGTCCAGAATGGCCAACAGCTGCTCCTTATAGGACAAATCTGGTTGTAGTTCCAGTTCTGAGTGATCTAGAATATGACTCTCATCCTTGACATACTTTCTTAGCTGTGATATGTGAAAGATATTATGAACTCCTTCTAATGATGACGGTAATGCCAATCGGTAAGCTACATCTCCCACACGATCTAAAATCTCGAATGGGTCGATGTATCTCTGACTAAGTTTCCCGTGAGTACCGAATCGGATTACCCCTTTGGTTGGTGATATCCTTAAAAATACATGATCACCTGCTCTAAATTCTAATGGTCTTCTGTTAGTGTCAGCCTAACTTTTCTGTCAGCTCTGTGCTACAGATTAGTCTACGATTATGCATTATTATATCGCATTTTCCCACCGATTTATGAATAAATTGTCGGTTATAAATTGTGTTTTGGTCTCTATTGCAGGTAAATCAAGAGTTCAATGGCAAAGAGGTAATAAGAGCTTAATTAAACCCCTTTTAGGGTAATTAAATCCGCATTACTTGGATGCCAAGCAAGGGATTATCTAGAAGATATGTCGAACCTAGACTCCTGCGCACGTCAGACGAATATTCGGGCGAAATTACCAGAAAAAGAATATACCAAGAAGACCCTGGAAGCCAGAGGAATATCCTCGCAAAAACCAGGGACCTAAGTCCCTGGTATTGCCGCGGATCCGCGGCAATTACCGCGTTTTCGCGGCAATTGAGTGGAGCCACGCGTCGATTTTCGACGTGTGGCCCCGTCTCGTCTTTCAGAAGCTATCTATGCCTATAAATAGCCCTGTATTTGGCCAAAACGGAAGCAATTTTCGTTTTTAGGAGTAGTTTCTGATTTTTTTCTATGTTTTAGGGTAGTGTAGGTAGGTGTTCTTCATTTCTTGTATTTTGTTATGTTATTTCGTTTTTAAATCTTGTAGTAGGGCTGAGAGATTCAAAGAGAGATAGAGAGGGATTGATGTAATAGATGGTGACAATCTATGTAAAGGTGCCTCCTTTCTTCTCCAATGTAATCTCCTCCATCTTATACATGTTGCTTGGCTAACTTTTCTTCTTCTCATGGCAATCTAACTACTAACCACTAACCATCTAACCACTTACTTGATAATCCACATGAATCTAATAGCCTCACAAGGCCTTGCTCTTGCAAGAGCCATTGATGGCTCATGATGATGGGTTCTAACATCTAACTTGCTAACTTGCTAACCATGCTAACTCTCTCTTATTTCATGCTTGCTTCTAATGGTTTGATGATCTAATGTTTGTATTAGCTTTCTCTTGATGCAAGTTTGAATGTAATGAACCATCTTATTTGCCATGCTTTGTATCGTCTCTTGAAGCCATGGATTAGTGATGGCCAAGGATCCATGTGAGGCAACTATCACTAAGAGGTTAGCATGGTTAGTGGATCAATTAGTAATTAGAAGCCATGAGCTTTCTTTTATCTTATTTTAAAAAGCAATTCTTTTTCTCATTTTTCATTGTTGTTTTCATCACCTTCTTTGTTCAACTTTGTTTCATCTTCTTTTCTATTTTATTTTTCAACCCACTTCTCTTTTGTTTCACATCGACGTTTTTATCGCCTTCTCCAACCTACCACATGCTTGTTTTCCTTTTCTTTTCTTTTATTTTCTTTTTGTAATTCTTTTAACAAAGAAGAACTGTTAACATAAAACATGAATAAAAACTGTTAATGCTTCTATCGCCTCCCGTCCCTGTGGATTCGACCCGTTGAGCCAATGCTATAACGGAAGTATCGAGGGAACATTAGCACATACGAGCTTTTCATTGATTTCATAACACACGCGTTTTTGAGCGCTAGTTTCACCCCGAACAGCTGCCCAGAGGTGATCTCTGATAATTCTGACTTTATCTGTTGTTTGAATTAGTATGTCTGGCCCCAAAAGTCTTCTTTCACTGACTTTATCCCAACATAACGGTGACCTACATTTTCTACCATATAAAGCTTCAAATGGAGCCATCTTGATACTGGCTTGATAGCTGTTATTATAAGAAAATTCCGCCAAATGAAGATAGTCCTCCCAGGACACTTTGAATTCTATCATGCAGGCTCGCAACATGTCTTCAAGAATTTGGATAGTTCATTCAGACTGCCTGTTTGTCTAAGGATGATATGAAGTACTGAACTTTAGACGAGTTCCTAGATTTTCTTGGAGACTTTTCCAGAAATGTGATCAGAATCTTGTGTCTCTATCCGATATGATACTAGCCGGAACTCCATGCAGACAAACTATTTCTTTAATATATTTAACTGCAAGAACTTCTGTTGACTGACCTACCCTGAATGGTATGAAGTGGGCTGATTTTGTGAGGCAGTCGATAATTACCCATACTGCATAGTTAACCTTAGGGCTGCGGGGTAGAGATCTATGGTGATATGTTCTCACTGCCATTCGGGTATCGGTAATAGTTGTAGAAGTCCAGCTGTTCTCTAATGTTCTATCTTTATCTGCTGACAAACAAAGCACTTGGCCACATACTAGGCTATCTCTCTCTTCATAGCTTTCCACCAGAACTGCTTCTTTAAGTTGTGATACATTTTAGTTCCTCCAGGGTGTATGGAATAAGCCCAACTGTATGCCTCTGCTAGAATTTTTTGTCGAACTTCTCCTTGTGGTACTGTAGCACCCCATTCCCGGGATACGTACCCGAATACGTGTCCCGATTCTTTTCGACCGTATTGTTTCAACTTTTTTCCAGTATTTGTTTTTGGATTGTGATTTCTTATGTTATTTGATATCGGATCTAGATTCTCAGTCTTAAAGTCGGTCCTGATCTAGACCAGGAACCCTATACTAGCGTACTACCTGATTTGACCTCTCGGGTAGACCGATTTGATCGATTTTAGTTTTAAATACTGTTTTCTAATATTGTAGATTTTTCATGATTTTTTTAGAATTTTTCAGAATTATTTTGCAAAATCTCCAAAACCGGTATCGATTGACATCGCTGACCGATTTCCAGACTTTTAGTTTTCAAATAGAGTTGAATTTTTAGAAATGGATTTCAAATTACTTCTTAGAATATCATTTTATTTCTAAATACATTTTTTGAGATTTTTCAGAATTTATCAAAATTTCACCGGTTTTGGTGTTGACCGGTATCGCTTGAAAATTTCAGGATTTTTAATTTGAAAACCAGATTGAATTTCTCGAATTCGATTTCACTAAGAATCTTAAAATAATATTTTCTATTTTTAAGAATTTTTCAGAGCGATTCTGAAACAGTCAATTTTTACCCTATTTAAATAATAATATTATTTTTCCTTCTTTTCTTTTCTTGCTTTTTCCTTCTCTACTCTTCTACTTTATACTCTCAGGTTATCCTATTAATTTAAATATTTAATAATATATTTATTTATTGATTTCCTTAATTTTTTCTTTTTCCTTATTTTTCCTTTTCCTTTCTTTTCTTTTCTTTCTTTTTCTTCTTTTCTTTTTCTTCTCCCCTATCTACTCCACACCCCCTCCCATACCCTGCCGACCTGGACCAGCAGTAAAAACAGCTGCAGCACCTTCCCCCTCCCACCCCTCCCCCATACTCTCCCTCTCCCTCTCCTTCTATTTAATTTTCCTTTCTTTCTTTCCCTTTTTCCCATTTTTTTCTCCATCTTCTTCTTCATCTCTCCCACCAACTCCCCTCAAACCACCGTCGCCTCCGCCGCCCCTAACTGCCGGCGCCGCACCCCTCTCCCCACTATCCTTCCCCACTTTCCTCCACTCCAAACTCTAACTCCTTCTCTTCAATTTCACTAAAACCCATCACTCCAACCTCATCTTATTCTCCAAAATTCTCCATCAAACCACCTCCTCCTCCACTTCTAACCACCCCACCACCATCTCCTTCTCCTCCTCCAACTTCCCACGACCACCATCAACCACCACAACCACCACCAACACAAATAACAACAACACTAACCACAACATCAAATCCAAACCCCCTCCTCCCCAGGGCTTAGTCGCGCCGCCCCACCCCGCCTAGGCCGCCAGCGGCGGCGGCGCCGCCCAGGCCGCCGGCCACCTCCCCTCTTCTTCTTCTTTTCTTTCTTTCTTTCTTTCTTTTATTTTTTTCCTTTTTCCTCCTTTCCACTTTTACCCATCCCCTCATTCCCTAATTACCTCTCCATATTTTCCAATATACCCCTCTTCATTACTTCTTTATTTTTTTCCTCTTTTAAACATATCCAACACACTCTCTCTCTCTCTCTCTCTCTCTCTCTTCCTTACAGCTCTCTCTCTAACTAATCCTCTCTCTCTCCCTCCCTTATTCTCTCTAATATATATTTATATACATAATTATTTATGTGTATTTATAATATATAGGCTAGTAGCATGCTCGCTCGTGTTAGCAGACTTCTCGGATTTTAACTCGGTATTTCGTTCCAATTTTTAGGCGAGTACATTTCTTGTGTTACTTCATGCTTTATTACCATCGTTACATGCCTAATAATTATTATCCTACTTTTTAATACATGATATCTCATTATGCGAGTTGATATGCGAGTATTTTTCTTTTGTTGCTACATGCCTAATAATTGCTATTGTGGCTTTTAGTACATGATACATCGCTATATGAGTTAATATATGATGTTGACACTGATATGTTATACATGACACCTGATATCTGACATCGGCATTTGATATGTTATACTTGACACCTGACCCACGACACTTGATATCTGACACTGGTATTTGACATGTTATACTTGACACCTGACCCACGACACTTGATATCTGACACCGGTACTTGACATGTTATACTTGACACCTGATCTACAACACTTGATATCTGACACCAGTACTTGACATGTTATACTTGGAACCTAATCCATGACACTTGATATCTGACACTGGTACTTGATATGTTATACTTGACACCTGACACCTGATATATGCCACTTGACAATTGACATGCTATCACTCACTTGGCATGCTTTCACATGGACAAGTACACTTGACCAGATATTGTGATACCTGATTGGATACTATTGTACTTGGCACCTGTATTATATTGCATATTCATGACTATCACTTTTACAGGGACTTGGCATGATTATATACTGTTACCAGACCTCTGGTACTCCTTAACTCCTGTGCTCCTGAACTCTTGTATTCTTGAACCCCTGTAACAGGGAGAGTCTCGATATTATGCTCCTGATATTATACTCCTGTTGATCTCGTAGTTGACTAATCATGGATATTGGATTACTGTATACATCTTGTGGACATTATCTTTGGGCAACATATATAATAAAAGTACTCAACTTATACTGGGGTGGGAAAAATTGATGGATACCGGTATGATGTCATATTTATAATGGTGATATTTCTAAGTGTCGTGTGGGACGCGTAATGATAATTCCCCGAAAGCAGTAGCCTGATATCTGAAGTGTTGTGTGGGGCGCGTAATGATAAGTCCCCAGAAGCAGTAGTCTGTACTCCTGAGCCTAGTCCTGGGCAGAGACGGGACCCACTGTACATATGAGCCATCAGATTTATCAGTTTTCAAATAATAACTCATCTTATACATAAGTGGATGTATGTGTACCGATAGCACATACCTAAGCATATAGATCGGATGAATAACATAAGAATTTATAACCAAACAGTAATAATATTAGGAACGTGAGATATTTGGTCTCTCCTTTGTTCGGGTCCTGGTACTCACATATCAGACCGGTAAGTTCTACTAGCGTGCGAACTCTAGTATGGACTATCAGTGATGTGAGGCGCTGGTAGGGAGGCGATTGAAATATCAAACAGTGCTGATTATTATTATTGAATAACTTAAAATACAACACCTTTATATTCTCCAGTTAGACCCTGCTTTATAACATATGATTTCTGCGACACAATGATTACTCCAGACATACCTCTAATTCTGTTACTCTGAGGACAACTCAAGTTGTACGAACTCAGACGATGGCGACATGGGATATGTGATATATAGATGAGGGTTTCCTTATTTGGATTATCCCCTTGACGTATCAATCTCGTGAATCTATAATCTGAGCTTGTAGAACTAGTTTTGTCCATACTTATATTTATTGCATGTTTAATGTATTTATGTATGTTTGTGTGTACCTATACTCTCCATATTGTTTTCTATGCATGTTTTTCGATTCAAATTTATTGATATACATGTATTTACTTGATTTTGAATTTACTGTTGTTCCTTTAATTTCCTTTATGTTACTTGACATTGCCTGTACCTGCATGCCTGAACCACATCATTTGATCATGTACACGTATGCATGTTATGCACGCCACTTGGCTTGTATGTACTCACAGGTTGTATCTGACAACCCTGGATTCTCATATTCAGATCCTAGAGCCCGACCTTGGTGGCCTTGCTGTAGCTGATTAGAGTGCACAACGGATCCTTCCGTGGCTCTTCGGAGTGCAGCAGAAGCTTGGACATCATCGTAGCTCTTCCTTCCAGCTCTTCTCCTGATTAGCTCCTGAAGCCCCTCTTGCTGCTCGTGAGCACCTCTCAGCTTTTGATTATGTCTATCCTTTTGTATATCATACTTTTGTATTCTCTGGTGATGTAATATCCTGTAATATTGTATCACTCTCTGTGATAACCATGTACGTGTCCTTTTATGTTGGAATGTATATTACCACTGTGCTTTCACACTTTGATTCTTGCCTGTAGTGATACTTAGCGTATATACGTAAGGGTACTTCCGACCTGCGTATATACGTCACAGTGACGTCTCCGTACCCGCAGGATCGGGGTGTCACAGGATGGTATCAGAGCCGAGGCTCTAACATCTTCAGTACAACCAGTTGGCAGATTAATGATATATTAATTTGCAGCTGGAGAGCACGAGTCTTGAATATACATTCCAATCACAAGTGCGGTGTTATTTCTTCCTTCTTGGCAATCTTTTCCTTGGATCCTGAGACCCTTCTATCTTTCTCCTTTCAGCTTCTTCCCGTCATCCCTTCAACTAACTTAAATATGTGTCCCGAGTTGATAATCTTCCTTACCCTTCACACTTTATCATATTATCATCATTGACCCCAATCTCTTCTATGTTCATCTCCCTCCTTATAGAAATTTCGAGGACGAAATTTTTGTTAGGTGGGTAGATTGTAGCACCCCATTCCCGGGATACGTACCCGGATACGTGTCCCAATTTCTTTGACCATATTATTTTAATTTTCTTTCAGTATTTGTTTTTGAGTTCTAATTGCTTATGTTATTTGGTATTGGATCTGGATTCTCAGTCTTAGAGTCAACCCTGACCTGGACCGGGAACCCAATATTAGCGTACTGTCGAATTTGACCTCTCGGGTAGTCCAATTTGACCGATTTTAGTTTCAAACACTGTTTTCTAATATTTTAAATTTTTCATGATTTTTTAAAAATTTTCAGAATTATTTTGCAAAATCTCCAAAACCAGTGTCGATTGGCATCATTGACCGATTCTCAGATTTTTATTTTTCAAACGGAGTTAAATTTTCAGAAAAGGACTTCACATTACTTCTTATAATATTATTTTATATTTAAATACATTTTTTGAGATTTTTCAGAATTTATCAAAATTTTACCGGTTTTGGAGTCGACCGGTATCGCTGAAAGATTCTAAGATTTTTAATTTAAAAAGCAGATTGAATTTCTCGAATCTAATTTAATAAGGCATCTTAAAATAATATTTTATATTTTTAAGAATTTTTCGGAGCGATTCTGAAATAGTTGATTTTTACCCTATTTAAATAATAATATTATTTTTCCTTCTTTTCTTTTCTTACTTTTTCCTTCTCTACTCCTCTACTTTATACTCTCAGGTTATCCTATTAATTTAAATATTTAATAATATATTTATTTATTAATTTCCTTAATTTTTCTTTTTCCTTATTTTTTCCTTTTCCTTTCTTTTCTTTTCTTTCTTTTTCTTCTTTTCTTTTTGTTCTCCCTTACCTACTCCACACCCCCTCCCATACCCTGCCGACCTGGAGCAGCAGCAGTAACAGCTGCAGCACCTCCCCCCACTCCTCCCCATACACTCCCTCTCCCTCCCTTTCTATTTAATTTTCCTTTCTTTCTTTCCCTTTTTCCCATTTTCTTTCTCCATCTTCTACTTCATCTCTCCCACCAACTCCCCTCAATCACCGCCGCCTCCACCATCACCGCCGCCCCTATCCTCCGGCGTCGCACCCCCCACCTCTCCACTTTCCTTCCCCACTCCTCTCCTCTCTAAACTCCAACTCCTTCTCTTCAATTTCACCAAAACCCATCACTCCAACCTCATCTTCTTCTCCAAAATTCTCCATCAAACCACCTCCTCCTCCACTTCCAACCACCCCACCCCCATCTCCTTCTCCTCCTCCAACTCCCCACAATCACCATCAACCATCACCACTACCACCAACCATCACCACCACCAACACAAACAACAACACCACCACCAACCACAACAACATCAAAGCCAAACCCCCTCCCCCCAGGGCTTAGCCGCGCCGCCCCACCCTCCTCCTCCGGCGGCGGCGGCACTGCCCAGGCCGCCGGCCGCCTCCCCCTCCCCTCTCCTTCTTCTTTTCTTCTTTCTTTCTTTCTTTCTTTATTTTATTTTTTTCCTTTTTCCTCCTTTCCACTTTTACCCATCCCTCATTCCCTAATTACCTCTCCATATTTTCCAATATACCCCCTTCTCTATTTCTTTTTTCCCCTCTTTTAAACATATCCAACACACACTCTCTCTCTTCTCCCTACAACTCTCTTTCTCTCTCTAACTAATCCTCTCTCTCTCTCCTTCCTTATTCTCTCTAATATATATATATATATATAATTATTTTATATATATTTATAATAAATGGGCTAGTAGCATGCTCGCACGTGTTAGCAGACTTCCCAGATTTTAACTCGGTATTTCGTTCCAATTTTTAGGCGAGTACATTTCTTGTGTTGCTTCATGCTTTATTACCATCGTTACATGCCTAATAATTATTATCCTACTTTTTAATACATGATATCTCATTATGCGAGTTGATATGCGAGTATTTTTCTTTTGTTGCTACATGCCTAATAATTGCTATTGTGGCTTTTAGTACATGATACATCGCTATATGAGTTAATATATGATGTTGACACTGATATGTTATACATGACACCTGATATCTGACACCGGCATTTGATATGTTATACTTGACACCTGATCCACGACACTTGATATCTGACACCGGTACTTGATATGTTATACTTGACACCTGACCCACGATACTAGATATCTGACACCGGTACTTGATATGTTATACTTGGCACCTCATCCACGGCACTTGATATCTGACACTGGTACTTGATATGTTAAACTTGACAACTGACACCTGATATATGACACTTGACAATTGACATGCTATCACTCACTTGGCATGCTTTCACATAGTACAAGTACACTTAACTAGATATTGTGACACCTGACTGGATACTATTATGCCTGGCACCTGTATTACATTGCATATTCATGACTATCACTTTTATGGGGACTTGGCATGATTATTATACTGTTACCAGAGCTCTGGTGCTCCTGAACTCCTGTGTTCCTGAACCCCTATAACAAGGAGACTTCTGATATTATGCTCCTGATATTATACTCATGTTGATCCCCGTAATTGACTAATCATGGATATTAGATTACTATATACACCTTGTGGACATTATCTTTTGGCAACATATATAAACAAAGTACTCAACTTACACTGGGGTGGGGAAACTGATGAATACCGGTATGATGTCATATTTATAATGGTGATATTTTTGAAGTGTCATGTGGGGCGCGTAATGATAAGTTTCCGAAAGCAGTAGTCTGATATTTGAAGTATCGTGTGGGGCGCGTAATGATAAGTCTCCGGAAGCAGTAGCCTGTACTCCTGAGCCTAGTCACGGGTAGAGACAGGACCCACTATAAATATGAGCCATTAGATTTATTAGTTTCTATATAATTACTCGTTTTATTCATAAGTGGATGTATGTGTACCGGTAGCATATACCTAAGCATATGGACCGGATGAATAACATAAGAATTTATAACCAAACAGTAATAATATTAGGAACGTGTGATATTTGGTCTCTCCTTTGTTTGGGTTCTGGTACTCACATATCTGACCCGAGTAAATTCTACTAGAGTGTGAACTCTAGTATGGACTATCGGTGATGTGAGGCGCTGGTAGGGAGGCGATTAAAATATCAAACAGTAATGATTATTATTATTGAATAACTTAAAATACAACACCTTTATATTCTCCAGTTATAGTGTTATGCCTTGAGTTGACACCCTGCTTTATAACATATGATTTCTGTGACACAATGATTACTTCAGACACACTCTAGTTTTGTTACTCTGAGGCAATTCAAGTTGTACGAACTCAGACGATGGCGACATGGGATTGTGGTATATAGATGAGGGTTTTCTTGTTTGGATTGTCCCCTTGACGTATCAATCTCATGAATCCATAATCTGAGCTTGTACAACTAGTTTTGTCCATACTTATATTTATCACATGTTTAATGTATTTATCGCATGTTTATGTGTACCTATGCTCTCCATATTGTTTCTATGCATGTTTTCCAATTCAGATTTATTGATATACATGTATTTACTTGATTTTGAATTTATTGTCGTTCTTTTAATTTCTTTTATGTTACTTGTTATTGCCTGTATATGCATGCTTGAACCACATCACTTGATCATGTACACGTGTACCTAATATGCACGCCACTTGGCTTTATCATATGTACTAGCGGGTTGCATCGGACAACCCTGGATTCTCATATCCAGATCCTATAGCCCGGACCTTGGTGGCCTTGCTGTAGCTGATCAGAATGCACAACGGATCCTTCCGTGGCTCTTCGGAGTGCAGCAGAAGCTTGGACATCATTGTAGCTCTTCCTTTCAGCTCTTCTCCTGATTAGCTCCTGAAGCCCCTCTTGCTGCTCGTGAGCACCTCTCAGCTTTTGATTATGTCTATCCTTTTGTATTCTCTGGTGATGTAATATCCTGTAATATTGTATCACACTCTGTGATAACCATGTACTTGTACTTTTCTGTTGGAATATATATTACCACTGTGCTTCCGCACTCTGATTCTTACTTGTACTGATGCTTAGCGTATATACGTGAGGATACTTCTGACTTGCGTATATACGTCGCAGTGACGTCTCTGTATTCGCGGGATCGAGGCGTCACAGGTACACAGATTCTATTACCATAATAAAGTGCACCGCCAGAATGAATACGGATATCAGTTCTTAGTTCAGCTTCTATTTGAGCTCTGAATTTCTGTAATCTGGGGTCTTCTTTTTGTGGTTCTTTAATTTCATCTATCAGGGTTGGTTGAATCTGAAAAGTCATTAACTGACCTGACTAATCAGTTCCTTGTACCAGCATTAAGTCCAATTTTATGATGTCCCGAAGCAAATTCTTCTAGTGAGTAAGTTGTACTAGATCTTTGTTTTCTGGTTTTCTGCTCAAGGCATCGGTACTGTATTGACCTTACCAGGATGGTACTGTAACTCTATATCATAGTTTGCCATTAATTCAAGTCACCGTCTTTGCCTCATGTTCAGTTCTTTCTGTGTGAAAATATACTTAACACTCTTGTGATCAGTATAGATCAATAATTTGTCCCCCAAAAGATAATGCCTCTAGATCTTCAATGCGAATATTACTGCTGCCAACTCTAAGTCATGGGTTAGGTAATTTCTCTCATGTAGTTTCAATTGCCTGGATGCATAAGTTATAACATGATCATGTTGTATCAGTACACATCCTAAGCCTTTTCTGGATGCATCACTGTATATAACCACCCCTCCTGTTCCTGAGGGAGTCTTCAAGATTGGAGCTGTAAATACTCTTTCCTTTAATTGTTCGAATGCTGCAATACATTCCTCTGTTCGTATATACTTTTCTCCTTTTCTTGTGAGCTTTATTAACGGGGTTGCAATCTTAGAGAAGTCTTGGACAAATCTCCTATAATATCCAGCTAATCCAAGAAAGTTTTTAATTTCCGTTATTGTTGTTGGAATTGGCCAGTCCTTTACTGCCTGGATTTTACTGGGCTCAACTGAAATTCCTTCTTCCGAAACCACATGCCCAAAAAAAGCTATATAGTCTAACTAGAATTCACACTTGCTTCGTTTAGCATGTAGCTGTTCTTACTGGAGAGTCTGCAACACTATCCTCAAGTGTTCTACATACTCTCTGTCACTCTTAGAATATATCAAGATATCATCGATGAATACAATGACAAACTGATCCAAATATAGTGAGAAAACTCTGTTCATCAAATCCATAAAGACTGTTAGGGCATTGTTCATTTCGAAGAGCATGACTAGAAACTCGTAATGATCATAGCGAGTTCTTAATGCTGTCTTCTGAATATCCTCTTTCTTCACCTTTAACTGATGATAACCTGACTATAAGTCCAATTTAGAAAATACTCGGGCTCCATTAAGTTGATCAAAAAGATCATCACTTCTTGGTAAGGGATACTTATTCTTGATGGTAACTTTGTTCAACTCTCTATAGTCTATACATAATAGCTTACCACATTCCTTTTTGTTGGCTAATAGCATTGGAGCTCCCCACAGTGAAGTACTCGGTCTAATCAATCCCTTGTCAGAATATTTCCGTACCTATTTCTTTAGAATTTCTAACTCAGTGGGTGCCATTCTGTATGGAGGTTTAGATATTGGAATTGTGCCCAGAATGGTATCAATAGAGAACTCAACCTCTCTGTTGGGTGGAAGTTCTGAGATTTCTTCAAATACTTTTGAAAACTCATTCCAAACTGGTACTCCCTTTTTCTGAATCTTGGCAGTAGTCATCTGTGCTTTTCTCTTGGAAGATTTATGTTCTCCATCAAATTGGAATTCAGGGTGAAGCGGCATTTTGAAAATAACTTTCTTATTCCTACAATCAATAACCGCATGGTATTTGCTGAGCCAAGTCATGCCTAAGATCATACGAGCATATCTATGGCTAAGGTCTTGTTACATAGTTCTATTGGGTAGTCTATACAAATTCTATTGGAGATGACTACCCCATTCCCGATACTAATCTCCTATTGGTGGTCTAAATATTTAACAGGTATAAAATGCAAAGCAGTGAAACTATCTGATATATAACAATGAGAAGAGCTAGAATCAAAGAGGGATAGAACAGGTTTAGAGTGTACCATGATCTTACCCGTTACCACTTCTTTGGAAGTTTCGGCCTCTTCTGCTATCAAATTATAGGCTTGCCCCCTTCCGCGACCTCCTGTAATCCTGACTTCTCTTTGGACTGGGCGGATAACCTGTTGTCGAGGAGGGGAAGGGCCCTCCCAACCATTGGTTCTGGGTTCCTCTGTCCATTTGGTACTGGAGATGCTGGCAAAGCCCAATTTATTACTCCCGTTCTTCTATGGGGATAGCCTTCTATTGCGTGGTTACTAGAACCACATGCCAGGCATAATCCATTTGCCCTATGGCAATTTTGTTGAGAGTGACCTAGTTTCTGGCAATAATTACAAACAGGAAATGGTTGGGTTATCTGGAAAGGGGTTGGTCGAAATGGTCGTCTAATTATTGGGACTTTTGCAGCTCTAACTGAACCTCCTCTACCCAATTATTGAAATGACCTTTTCATGGCCTGGTTCCTTATCTGGTTAAGTTTCTTTTTCTCCAGTCCTCGCTCCACCTCCCGAGCTATTGTGAGGACCTGGGAATATGTTTTCAGCTGTTGGGGATCAAGAGGACTTGAATATCCATTTGTAAGCCCTGTTGAAATCTACTTGCCCGCTTATCTTCGTCGGTCACTATATACAGAGAAAAACAGTTAAGCCTTGAGAACTCAGCAGCATACTCATCCACAGACCGGTTCCGTTGCTGAAGTCGGATGAACTGTTCTTCCATCTCCTTCTAGGCTGTGGTAGGGAAGAATCTAGCATAAAAACTCTTAGAGAACTGGTCCCAAGTGATGGGTTTTTCTAGTCTCGCTTCTTCAGCTGCCACCAGGTTCTGGCTACATCTTTCAGTTAAATCTTGGCAACCTCTACCTGATTTTCTTCTGGGACCCGGCTGTGTTCAAAAGATTAGTGGTGATCAGCCATTGCTCGACATCTAATGGTCTCTCTCCCCCTGTGAATATTGTCGGCTGTAACTGCCTGAAGTCTGATACGTTGCCCGGCCTTTGTTCCTTAGGAGCTGTCATTAACCCCTGCCGAAGGAGTTCTGTCTGCTTCTATTGATTCTCCATCATATCGTGGATAACCCATAGAATATTAACATTCTCTCCCGTGGGTCCATTATGTGATAGTCTGGAGCTGTTACGACCCGTCTTTCTATCCATATCTATGTCGGTACAAGATGACTGTTTTCCATTGATTTGCAAAGGGGAAAACTTACAAAAAAGGGTCGAGGAGCTAAACTACAAGTAACACAAAGGATTACAAGTAGATCTCCTTAGAGATTCTAGAGAAGTGTGCCGGTAGGAGTCTGATCAGTGCGCGACCACTTTGTCCCTTTAACGATGCGAGCGATGAGATTCTCTTCTCGCCTGGTTCGGGAAATCGGAGAACAGAAGGTTGGTAGAACCCTCTTGTTACTTCTCAAAACCGTCTTCGCCTAGAAATTCCTTCTCGCCTGGTTTCGGAGATTCCTTGAGAAGAAAGTATTAGGGTATCAGCACCCTGATTAGAGAAGTGATTCTCTGAAGTCTCTAAATTCTTAGAAGCAAGAGAATAGATCTATGTTCAGCTTCTCTATGCGCACGGTCGTGAAGAAGTCCTCTCGTGCAGGGGTCTCTCTTGCGTGTCGTCCCTCTCTTCTTGTGCAGCTTCCTCTCCTTATGCCTCTAGTGGGCTATTTATAGGGAGAGCAAGGGTATAATTGTCCCTTAAAAATAAAGAAACAGATTGAATCAAATCTGTTTAAATCTAGAAAGTAGCCTTGCTGCGAGGCTAGAATCAGCTTCTGCGAAGCTAGAAGTAGCAGGTCGGTTGATCCTCCTGATCTGTTTTGATCCTTTCATATAACTGAAAGATCTCCCTTGATCCTTTTACTCGTTTTAGGCGAGTCAAGAGATTATAGCAATCAACTGCCAAATTTGATCTCAGATTTGATTTTGATTGGATTTTATCTTGATTCTGAATAGATTTGATTTCATCTGGAGATTTAATTGGTCAAAGGTTGACCATAACAGACCCGCAGCGGAGCTGCCGCGTCGAGCTCGCAGCGGAGCTGAAAGAAACATTTGGCGAAGTCAGAAGACAGCTCTTCAGCGGAGCTAGATAACGTCGCGGCGAAGCTACCGAACATTCTTCTGCTTCAAGCGAAGCTAACTCTCTGCGGAGTTAACTGAGCACTTCAGGCGAAGCTATAGGTTAGCTTCCTGATGAAGCTGTGAATGGCTTCAAGGCGAAGTTAGATGATCTTAGCCTCTCAGGCGAGGCTATCCCTTTGGGCTCATATGATGCTAAGTGTTAGCATTTTAGACCTGCTGAGGTCTATTTAGAGACAATCTGGGCTTACTGTCTGCTTTACTGGATAGTAGAGTCTAAGTTGCTGCTTTGTCCCTTGGGGATGAATGAAAACTGGTCGTCAACTTATCTGTCACTTGTCTTTTGTAAATGTCAACAAGTACAAAACCGGTCGTCAGCTTATCTGTCACTTGTCTTTTGTAAATGTTAACAAGTACAGAACCGGTCGTCAGCTTATCTGTCACTTGTCTTTTGTAAATGTCAACAAGTACAGAACCGGTCGTCAGCTTATCTGTCACTTGTCTTATGTAAATGTCAACAAGTACAGAACACGTCGTCAGCTTATCTGTCACTTGTCTTTTGTAAATGTCAACAAGTACAGAACTGGTCGTCAGCTTGTCTATCACTTGTCTTTTGTAAATGTCAACAAGTTTAGACATTGTTCAGGCCAGTAAGAATCTTGTCTTTTTTAAAGTGTCAACAAGACCCCCTTCAAAGTTTTCGAAAGTCTGCAATGGAATGGCTCAGACTTCGAAATACTTTGAACTGCTTTGATCGGTGGTATGTGAAGCACGAACGTTGCCATGGTGGTTGAGTTCAGCTTCGCTTTCAATCCTGCTTTGGGATAGATTCGCCGAAGAATCGTGTAGATTCGCGACTCTGAGTAGCTTCGCGTCTAGGTAGCTCCGCGTCTGAGTAGCTCCGCATCCGAGACTCCCGGAATAAGTTCGCTTTGGAATGTTGTTCCTTTCTGAGGCCAACTACTTTCGGCCAGTTACGAGAAGGATTGCTCCTTTTTCGAGGTTAGAATAATCTCTCTTGCATTAATCGAGGGAGATTATTCCTCCTTTGTGTGTTTCCGAGGGAGAATATTCCCTTTCTCAAGGCTTAATAAATGCCTTAATGAGGGAGATCATCTCTTCCTTGCACGATTTCGAGGGAAACCGTTCCCTTTTTCAAGGCTCAATAAATGCCTTAAATCCTCTCGCGCTTCTATGCTTGAAGCGGCAGCGCTCAGGCCATGAGGCCTATAAATAGGATACCTGAGGTCCTCTGAAGAGAAGTGGTCTTCTCTTCTTCTCTTAGTTATTAGAGAGAGATACTCAGATCTCTGAACTAGTAGGGATGCCCACTCTGGTCATTACCCGGCCAAGGACCGGTAAGTCTCGGTCATCCAGAGACTTTACCAATGAACTGATAACTTTTTAGGAAGTTTATCTCCCTTAATTTAGCTTTAACAGCTGCCTTAGGGATTGATTTTCTTTGTGCTTCATTTTGCATCTGACTGATCTGCAGAGAAGGGCTTCAGCCCAGCTTCCGACGAAGCTATCATTTTGACTTGATCAAAGATCACTGCATGTTTGCCTGCTAAGTTCGCCACACAGGCAACACTTGGGACTTAGTCTCTTCAAAGTTGAGCCAGTCTTGCCATATAGGGGGGTCAAGACTACGTCCCTCAGGATCAATCTGGCTTAGCCATATAGGCGAGGCTAGGACTTGGCTTATGCTGAGCTAGCCCATCATCACTGTGCAAGCGAGGCTATCCTCTGCTTAACTGAAACTAGAATCCATTGTTAAACTGCAACTGAATCGGATTTAAATTGCTTCGCCTCAAAGAATTTGACTTAGCATTTCACTTTTGCAGCTTTTCCTTTGACTTACTGCTAACTTATTTCAGTTTGCATTGCAGTGAGCTATGTTCGCCAATCTTTCGACTTGATGAAAGAGACCAAGAAGTTGCCTCTTGCTTTTCCAGTTGAAATTTTAATCCTAAGCAGGAGGAACAAACTGGGGCAACTGATGTGTGTCCCAGAAGAGGTTGGCAGTCGCTTATCCGAGATGATCCACTTCGAGGCGAGGCTGGTAGTCGCTTATCCGAGATGATCCACTTCGGAAAAGCGGACATCACCTGTAAGGTCTCGGATCATTCGCCAATTTTCATCAAAGAAGATCCAGCTTTTTGATGGCAATCGGTCCTTCGCCAATTTTGATTACAGAAGGTTCAACTTCCTGGTGGCACCATCCGCCATTATGCGAAGGATTACGGCCTTGTGCAGGAGGAAGGCCTTTCGTGTCCAGTTGGTTAGGCTTGGAAGTAGATAGGACCACTTATATGCCTTTTGAGCAAATGATTCTGTTATGCGAAACACAACCTTGATGTAGTAGTATCAATGTACCTTCCCATTTAAATCAATAAAAGTTCAGTTTCTGCTCATCTGATTTGCTTTGCCTTCTTTTTTGATTTGAGAATACTTGATTGGTCCGACGGAGCTAGACTTCATGCGAAGTTAAAGACAGGATCCCATCTGAACCAGGAACGGGCGTCCAGCAAAGCTAGCATGAATTTTCCGCGAAGTTCGGGCTGTGCATTTTAGCAGAGCTAAGGCATGCTTTTTTGGCGAAGTTATCGATACGTCACGCTAAGTCAGCACTTGACTTATGGCGGAGTTAGCCCTTAGCGGGGTTGAATCAGCGCTTCTCGGGAAGGCGCTTTAGGTGCCGTTTCAAATTAATTTGAAACGACAGCTTGTGATCTTATCGAGGCGTCGTTTTAGGCGATCATCAGCCTATAAAACCTTATCAGGCTGAGAGAGAAGGCATCACTTCTCTTTAAATTTTCAGAGCACTTGACTCTTTTCTTCTTCTTCGTTCAAGAATCCAAGAACCTCCACTGTTCTTCAATGGCTCCCAAGAGACGAGCGGGAAAAGAGGTCGCAACCTCTGCAACGGAGGGTCCTTCTCCTCCTCTGATGTTTGTACTTTATTACTCATTTGTACTCATTACATGTAATTGTATAACCTAATTTTGATGATTCTTGCATTTACACTTGTATTTCATATTTTTTATGTTTTTGTTTAGCTTCCTGTATATTTAAATTTTATCAAAACTATTAGATATACATGTTCTATCCTTGAGTCACTTGCCTTCATGAAATATTCTATTATAGACTCGGTTATGTTTAGGATAAATATGTATGCTTTAGTTTTTGACAAAACATACATATATTTTGAAGTTTGTTTTCTTTTATCTCTATATATATGGTTCTTACATGATCTTTGTGCACTCTCTATTGTTGTTTACTCATGTTTTTGATACATGAGAATTTATATGCTTCATAACTAGTTGAGTGTCAATTATTATATATTTAGCATATCAATATGAGATATATTTATATTTATTCTTTACTTGAAGGATTTCGTACTAGTTTTAAAAATTTTCTTAAAACTAATTCGTATTCTTCAATTGGTAGGCTTTCAAACTATGTTGAAATATTTTCAAATCATATTTTTTTGAAAATCCCTACCGTCTAAGGGCGGTTTGATGGGCGATCATATCATTGTATGCTCAAATTGAAAATCTATTGAAACATGTGCATTGAAAATCTATTTAAACATGTCATCGTATTCTGTTTATTTTTCTCAAATTTTTTCTATAAATTTTCAAAAGAATGACTTTGAAAAAGTTATATCTTCATTGAAAAAGGATAATGAGAATTTCTTAAAGAAAATGTTTCACTTAAAAGAGAAACTATGTCTTTAAATGAAAGAATTTCTGTTTTATATAAAGACATGACAAGTTTCAAAGATAATATGAAGAACGTTTGAATAAAGTGACAAAGTTTAATAAAGGAAAAGAAAATTAAATAACATATTGTCATATCAAAAGGTTTCATATAATCATTTTGGTCTTAGATTTTCAAAGATAAGCATATTGGTCTTGGTTGTTCAAAAAATAATGTTGAAAGAACTACACATGTTTACAAAAATAATAATGAAAATTCTTTTGTTAAGAAGACCATGAAATCAAAGTATAAATATATTTGGATTCCTAAAATCTAAATAATATGAATAAAAATGCTTATATGCATCATATATACATCGTATATGTAATTTATGCAATTATGTTTATACTAACAGATGAAAATCAATTCAAATTGAGTTTGAATTTCTAAAAGTTAATATTTTGATCATGTTATGATTGGTACCATTAACAATGTTTTATCTTATAGTACCATACAAAAAAAAGAGACTTGATGATATAAGTTATTTCTAACACTTGAAAATATATCATATGTATGCTATGATGCAGGGGGAGAAAACTTGTTATATATATTTGTTATAACCTGTTTTCTGCAGGGATAGTTTCTCTATAGGGGGAGCTTGTGCATACACACATTGTCATCATCAAAAGGGAAAAATGTTGAACTTATTTTGATGATAACAATTATGACTTGTATATTTTTTGTAATTTTAGATATTTGTTAAAAGTCTTGATCACACATACAAATAGTCTTATTAGTCGACTTGACCATTCCTATAGTAGACTAATACAATGGCTAGTCGACTTATCATAAGTCTATAGTCTACTAAAGTCCTGTCCAGAAAAGATATCCACTCTCTGTTTGATGATTGTTGGCAACATTAGCCGACTTATCAACATTACTAGTCGACTAATCCATGTTGTAGTCGACTAATAATTTCTGTTGGTCGACTAATAGTAGTTTTCAGAGACTTGCATATCTGTGTCAGTTTTAATGTAGTCGACTTGCTTCTTTGACTAGTCGACTAACCCATGCAAATCTTGTTCCCCTCGTCGACTATAATCCCTACCCTTGTTGACTTATAACAGTTTCTGACTGTTAAACAGTTATTATTTCCCGGTGTTTATCTAACGTTTTAATATTCAAATTTTCTTGATAACTACCCTAACTGACCATAGATTTTAGCTTTAAATAGGGATGTTATCATAAGCTAAAAACACCAATTCATATGATTAGTTTTCTGTCCAAACTCTGTTAAAAATTTTTATTTTTTCAGAAAACTAGTTTTCACTTTCTATTATTCACACAAATTTCAATCCTCTAGTGAAGAATTCTGAGAGTTCACCTATAAGAGTCCTTATTCACAATCATATACAAGTCTCAAGGCTTATAGGTTATTTTGTAGTCACTCAAAGAGAAGTTATACAATATTATCTTCTTAGTGTAGAGAAAAGGAGTATAGAAAATTATCTTCTTGGTGTAGAGAAGAGTTTGTACGGATTTGATAAAGGTTGTTTGTCAAGTGGTGTACAAGGAGTTGATTTTGGGTGTATAAAATCAGGATAAAAAAATCTCAAGCAGGTTGCTTGGGGACTGGATGTAGATCTCTTGTGTTTGCGTTTGCATATTTCTGAGATTTATTTCCTTTCTTGCAAGTTATTTCATTTAACGCTAATTATCTTTGTTTTAGTATAGTTTTGACATAATATTTAGATCCTACAATTGGTATCAGAACCCTACATACTCGGTCACAACCCTACAAGATGGCAAAGGAATTTCCTTTATCACAATTCAGAGAAGGATATTCTACACAACGTCCACCACTATTTGATGGATCCATCTACAACTATTGGAGTGTAGAATGAAGATCTACTTGCAATCACTCGACTATGAACTCTGAAACATAGTAGAAGTATCGTACACCAAGCCGACCACAAATTACAGTGCATAGAATGGAGAACAAAAGAAGCTTACAAACCTTGATGCCAAAGCAATGAACGCGCTTTTCTGCGCCTTGAACAAGAAGAATTCAATCGCGTGTCAACTGCCAGATCTGCAAATTAAACATGACAGATTTTACAGGTAACCCATGAAGGTACAAATAAGGTTAAAGAGTTTAAAATTTCTATTCTACTTTACAGGTTTAAACTCTTCAAAATGAAGGAGAACGAAATAATTTCAGAAATGATTACAAGATTCACGGACATTACAAATTCCTTAGTAGCTCTTGGAAATGAATACACTCAAGTAGAAAAGTGAGAAAGATTTCTTCATGCAGTCACATCAGATTGGGAGAAGAAAATCACTGCAATAGAAGAAACAAATGATCTCTCAACAATATCATTAGAGAACCTTATTGGTAATTTATAGCATATGAAGTGCAACTTGAAGATCGAAAGAATGATGAACTTCAACTTCAATCAAGAAAAAGTACTTGCCTTTCATTCATCCTCAGATATAGAAAATTCAGATGATGACGAAGAGGAGATGGCAATGCTCTCAAGAAAATTCAGAAAGTTCTTGAAGTAAGGTAAGTTTAATCTTACATGTTTTAATTATAATAAAACAGGTCATATGAAGAAGGATTGCCCATACTCAAAAACAAAGAAAAATTCAAGAGCAAAAAGCTTAAAAAGAAGAAAGATTATCAAGCATCATGGAGAATAGTGATTCATCTTCCTCAGATGAAAAGAGAGCCACTGAGCATGCCAATGTTTACTTTATGGCTCAAGAAGAAGATAGGTACAATATGCTGAACTATTAGATGCATTTCATAAACTATATAATGATCTTAGAATGAAAAGATAAAAAATAAAGTTTTATCAAAAGAAAATTATGTTTATTTTTCTCAAATTTCTTCTGTAAATTCTCAAAAGGATGACTTTGAAAAAGTTATATCTTCATTGAAAAAGGATAATGAAAACTTCTTAAAAGAAAATGTTTTGCTTAAAAGAGAAACTATGTCTTTAAATGAAAGAATTACTATTTTAGATAAAGACATGACAAGTTTCAAAGATAAATATGAAGAACTTTTGAATAAAGTGACAAAGTTTAATAAGGAAAAGAAATTTAAATGATATATTGTCATATCAAAAGGTTTCATATAATTATTTTGGACTTGGATTTTCAAAAGATAAGTATATTGATCTTAATTGTTCAAAATAATGTTGAAGAACTACACATGTTTACAAAAAGAATAATGATAATTCTTTTGTTCAGAAGACCATGAAATCAAAGTATAAATATATTTGGATTCCTAAAAATCTAAATATATGGATAAAAAATGCTTATATTGCATCAAATATACATCATATATATAATTCATGCAATTATGTTTATACTAACAGAAACCAAATTCAAATGGGTTTGGATTCCTAAAGGTTAATATTTTGATCATGTTATGATTGATACCATTAACAATATTTTATCTTATAGGTATCATACAAAGAAAAGAGAATACTTGATGATATAAGTTATTTCTAACACTTGAAAATATATCATATGTATGCTATGATGTAGGAGGAGAACACTTGTTATATATATGTGTTATAGCCTATTTTCTGCAGGGGAAGTTTCTCTATAGGGGGAGCTTGTGCATACACACAATTGTCATCATCAAAAAGGGGAGAATGTTGGAACTTATTTTGATGATAACAAGTGTACTTGTAGTACTATTTTTGAGTAATTTTATATATTTGTTAAAAGTCTTGATCACACACACAAATAGTCTTATTAGTCGGCTTGACCATCCTATAGTCGACTAATACAATGGCTAGTCGACTTATTATAAGTCTGTAGTCGACTAAAGTCCTGTTCAGAAAAGATATCCACTCTCTGTTTGATGACTGTTGTAGCATTAGTCGACTTATCAACATTACTAGTTGACTAATCCATGTTGTAGTCGACTAATATTTCTGCTGGTCGACTAATAGTAGTTTCCAGAGACTTGCATATTGTATCAGTCTTAATGTAGTCGACTTGCTTCTTTGACTAGTCGACTAACCCAGGCAAATCTTGTTTCCTTAGTTGACTATACTCCCTACCCTAGGCGACTTATAACGTTTCTGACTGTTAAACAATTATTGTTTTCTGGTGTTTTATCCAACATTTTAATATTCAATTTGTCTTGATAACTGTCCTAACTGATCATAGATTTCAGGTATAAATAGGATGTTATCCTAGGCTAAAAACACAAATTCATATGATTAGTTTTCTATCCAAACTTTGTTGAAAAATTCTTTTTTTCAGAAACTAGTTTCCACTTTCTATTCTTCACACAAATTCCAATCTTTTAGTGAAGAATTCTGAGAGGTCATCTATGAGAGTCCTTGTTCACGATCACATACAAGTATCAAGGCTTATAGGTTATTTTGTAATCATCAAAGAGAAGTATTGTATAAGGTTATCTTCTTAGCGTAGAAAGAGGTGTACAAGAAAATTATCTTCTTGATTAGAGAAAGTTTGTACGTATTTGACAAAGGTTTTTGTCAGTGGTGTATAAGGAGTTGATTTTAGGTGTACAAAATCAGGATAAGGAAATCTCAAGCGGGTTGTTTGGGGACTGGATGTAGGTCAAGAGGACCGAACCAGGATAAAATCTCTTGTGTTTGCTTTTGCATATTTTCTGAGATTTATTTCCTTTCTTGCAAGTTATTTCTTTTAATGCTAATTATCTTTGTTTTAGTATTGTTTTGACATAATATTTAGATCCTACAGGCCATGGGCCCGGTCGACCGAACGATCGACCAATCCAGAGAACTTGCTCTCTGGATCTGACCCCGACCAACCAGAGAGTTTACTCTCTGGTTC